>JAUCBJ010000070.1:0-16568 GCA_032718475.1 Nemertoderma westbladi | reverse complement strand
GTTGGCGGGATTGAATAAGCTAACAATCTGAGCTATTGTTGATCTACTTGGTCGAAATCCGTTTTGGCTCTTACGCAGTAGTTTCTCTATGTGAGGCCTAATCCTATATAGAATCATTTTATTAAATTTTTTGGCAGCTACGATATCCCACGATGGTTTGTTGGTATGCCGAGGTCTCCTTTCTTGGGGAGAGGCTTTAGTTGACCTTTAGTCCAAATTGGTGGTGGCTTTTCCCCTTTTAACATCCGGTTGCAAACATTCAATAATGGTCTGTTTAGCACTCCGGTTTTCCATACCTCCGCTGGGATTTCATCTAATCCACTCACTTTATTATTGGACATGCTTTTAATGCTTCTTTGGAACTCGGCAGGTGTGAAGTCCCCTGTTTCTATAGGTAGTGTCTTGTCTAGTCACATATTTTCCTTGTAGGGCTGACCTCGATGTTTGGTGGCTGCCCAAGCAAGTTGCTGAAGTGATTTTTCCACTTCCCAACACGTTCTTCAGGACTATCGGCTTTGAGGCGCCCCTTTGCACAACTTTTCCGACCAGATACCTAATTTACAGTTTGCCAGGTAAGTCTTGAAATTAAGCCACAAGGATCAGAACACTGTAAAGTACTTTGCAACAAGTATGTATGTACAGTCTTGTTCACAATTAAACCGTAGTTTTATTCCAAAATTTTAACATTACGAAACGATTGTACATATACATTATAAGTAATAGAAACTGCACAAATTAAATTAGTTGCTGTATAAATAAATGTAAAAATGACATAAATTATGTTATAAATAAGTTAGCTTATATTTATGGTGGCGTTTGGAGCCATGTTATAATAATATAGCTAGGCCCTACTGGTTATTAATAGCTATACCCCGCCTACCGGTAGGTAATGCAGTAGGCCTATCTGGCTGTCAGGCAAATTTCCACCTATTGTTTACGTGGTATCCAATGACGGCGTTAAGTAATGTCCCCTTAGTGGACATTACTTAACGCCGTCATGGGTTACCACGTAAACAATAACACCAAATACAATACTAAATGTACAGGCCAATACAATGCTGTAATGTCCTTTAAGGTTGTAAAGTGCTAAATAACAACTCGCTGTTAATACTAACTAATACTATGATTACAATTTTGGAATAATAAATATTTACAACGAAACACTGTCGTATCATCTTGTTTCTTGCGTTATACGGGTTTATGAGGGTCCTGAATCCGATGGAATCCATAAAAACAGCACTGGACATCGCAAACTTGTACTTTTTGGTGATGGGTACGAAATGTGGTGCTAAAATTTTCAAAATTAAGCCGAAAAATACACGTAGCAATGATCTGGCATATTAGAAATGTATTCCATTAGAATCAGCGCCCTATAAAACCTGAAAATGTGAATTTATAGCATCGTATAAGTGAACAAAAAATTTTGTGTTCTAACTGAAAAGTGCTGGTTACTTGTTTTTTTAACAGCCATTTATGGTAATCATATCATTTTAAATATTTTCCAATGTATTTTGCGCCCCAGAAAACCTGTACTTTCAAATTTTGTGAAAATTGTTCACTCATGACCTACTATAGATAATAGATAAATATATATTACTGTATATATACACCATGTCTTGGAATATAGTGTCGTTATTCTGGTACATGGACCCCCCCCCCCCACAATTATTTTTCAAATCTTAATGAGATTGCATGAAATTTGAAACAGAGATAGTTTCACCTCCCTCCTCCTTACTGGGTGAGCCATAATTTTTATTTTTGCTTTCAATCTTTAGCTATAAGCGTTTGAAAAAGGTGTCTACAGTGATATTTCACCAGTTACACTGCAGTTATTCTTGAACCTTATCGCGATTTGTTGGTAGAAACAGAAAGATAACCATGCAAGGATTCCAAAAATGTAAAAATATTTGAATTTGGTTGTGAAATACTGTACTGTAGCTGAGATATGAGCGTTCAAAAGTTTCATGGTTTTGCACCTGCGTGAGGCTGTTTTATTCTATTAAATAAAAACACTATATTCTAGAACATTTTGTTTATGTATGAATAGCTACATAATAGTATGTTTAAAGAAGCATTGCATTGTTGCCCAGCTACGTACGGGATAAACAAAATGTTCTAGAATATGTTACATTAATTAAATAGAATAAATGGCGTGCAGGGGAAGCAAATACATGCAACTTTCGAATGCCCATATCTCGGCTATTTCTCTACCAAATTCAAATGTTTTTATATTTTTTTGGAATTCTTGCACGACTAGCTTTAAATTAGTACTAACAAATCATAATAAAGTTGAAGAATAACTGCGGTGTAACTGGTGCAACTTCACCGGAGACACTATTTTCAAAAGCTTGTAGCTAAAGAATGAAAGCGAAAATAAAAATTCTGGCTCACCCAGTCAGTGGTCGGGAGGTGAAACTATCCCTGTTTCAAATTTCATGCAATCTCATTACGATTTGAAAAATAATTGTGGGGGGGGGGGGGGGGGTCCATGGTCCATGTACCAGAATAACGACACTATATTCGGAATATATACGGACATGGTGTAATATAGATAGAAGAATACAAGTAAAAAATTTTCAAACTAAACATTTTGAGTTTGGTTTGATAATTCTGAACGTATATGGGTTTTGGAGGTCGCTGATCACGATGGAAGTAGTTATAAATATTTCTGGTATGTGCAAACCAAATTTTGGCGCCCCAGAACGAAAAGTACAAGTAGGAAAAATTTCAAACTGTTAAATTTTGCCTTTGGTTTTGTAATTCTGAAACTATACTGGTTTTCAAAGCCACTGATAACGATACAACTCGTTAAACACATGGTAACGCAACTATCGTTTTGGTGTTTGTCTGGTGGGACGAAAAATACAAGTAGCATAAAATTTCAAACGGCAAAAACCAAATTTGGTTTGCTAATACGATATTGTTAAGTATCATATTCGTGATCAGCGTCCCAGAAAACCCTTAATGTCATAAAATCAGGTTGATTTGGTAATGATTTTTGATTATCAAATTTGTGCTACTTGTATTTTTCGTGCCGCACATTGAATTTGACACGTATCCAAAAAGCCGTAATCAACAAGGTAGGATATTTTTCAGTGCCATATCGTGATCAGAAAAATAAACTCCAAGATCATCCAAAAAAACCACATGATGGTCATAAAATCAATTTGTTTTCGTGTGATTTTTCATTATCAGATTTCCACTACTTTTTTTTTTCGTGCTCCAGGGGGCACAAATAACTGACTAATAACTAATATAACAACATGCTTATGTTGTTATATTACACAACTCTCGTGTTTGAACATGTTTGATGTAGAGGAATAAACCTTCCCAATGAAATCAGCGCATTCCAAAACCTCAGTAGCCAAACTGTACGGCCAATTTACCACTTTTGAAAAAAGTGCTACTTGCACTTTTGGTGCTAAAAAAATGAAAATTTTTAGTAGATTAGTGCAATATATTAGTGTTTATTACGTACATAATTACTATAATATATATTTAGTGCGACGGCGAGAAATAATTATTTTCTCTTCCCTTACTGTCCGTATCATATTATAAATACGTGACTACAGTAAGATGAAATGTCCGTACTTCTTAAAGTACAATAAAGCCACTACTATATTTAAGTATTATTGGTAGGCAGAGTATTAGGAATGCAAAGTTCAGATCCTCGTGTCTCGGCTAAACCAAGCTCTGGGTAGACCTTGGAAACGACTTGCCTCTTCACACTGACATTGCTTCGTGCGATATTGCTCTTCTACCTTATAACAAATAATACATATAGTAGCGTGATGTCCCTCTAACAGTAGCGTAAATCGCAAATAAATCTGTTAAACTTTTGACCATCTGTAATTCTAGTCGATTAAGATATCGTGGCACCCACCGATATACTTGAAAGACAAATTCTAGAATCATTGGTTAACGTCCCCAGACAAGTTCTGGAATAAATCGGTGCCCATCCTAAATATTAATTTAATATTTATTAAAATCTGTAAAATTCCGATCCTTTAAAATTTCTAGTCAATTAAAATATCGCAGTATTTACCGATATTCTTAAAAGGACGATTTTATAGAATTAAGGATCCTGAGTTCCCAGACATGCTCTGGAATAAAATTTGTGTCAATTTAACATCAAATAATAAAATTCACGGGAATAAATTTAAATTCATATTCAAATGAATTTCATAAATTGTCATTTTGTGCAATTTATAACATTCCCAAAATTCCAGTAATTAATAGATCATGGGAGCGGAGATTCATATTGAGTGTACTAGAGTGCGAGAATCTCCAATATATAGTCAATAGCCGATAAAATTTATAAAATCATGCATAAAGAGGATATTGACAATTAAAGAATTACTATTAAATAACATCCCAGATCTGTATGCATGAGAATTACCCTAATTCTACCGCTAGTTTTCCATAATGTCACCATGGCAACACCCACGCTAGAATTAGAAGCAAGTTAAAGGAACAATAAAAAGCTTGCCCCATTGCGTAGCATAAGAGTATACATAGCGCACTATTAGTATCCAAGGATACATAGTAATAACGTGACATTCTGGAAGACACTGACTAACGGACAAATGGCATGCATGTGTGCAGTAAGTAATGATTGTATGGAATTTGTGCGTTTATAGGTGAATGTTACTACTAAAGTGTGTTTACAGTAGCTAATCGCAATTGTAAAGTAGCCCTAACTCTACCGAGATAACCTCAAGTGGATTCAAGCCTTTGGGACGGACAGTGGTGGGACTTGTGCCGGTTATCGTTGTCGTGCTGTTGCTACATGTTGGCGTAAACACTGCGACAACGGTACATCGGCGCTGAGAAACCCACTGTCCGGGGGCAAAGCCTAGTAGGCAGCGACGCCCGCTTGCCTAAAATATTAACTCATATTGATATTAATAAACTCAGATAGCAGATATGACGGAATTGATAGAAGATGACCTTGGTATTAGAGAGCGATATACTCTACCTTTACAAGCGTTTGTGGATAGCTTGATACGCGGTGAAGCCGATCCGACTATTACGGAGGACGATGGTCGTTATATCGAACCGCCGATGTCCCAGGAACAACTTACGCGTGAATCGGACTATAGAAAATTCACCGCTCGCTATACGAATCGTAATGGTACGTATATGGACTTCTTAACTACCGGCCATCCTACCGATTTACATGATACTGATGATGTAGACACCGAAAGGGAAATGGTTTTATTTAAATATCATGCCCAGCGGAATCGTAATGATAAACCGAGAATAGAACACGAGAACTCTATTCGCAACCTACTCGACAGAGAAAACGTTGAAGAACCCGATAAGCGTATCAACTTCAACGACTACTTGGAATTTTTGAGAGAAACCTATCTCAATATTGCCAGTCAACAGAACCTAGAGACTCGATATCCTCAAGGTATACATCACGATCCCATGGTAGAACTCAAACGACTCTATTTCACCATGATGTATCTTACCGCAGATCGTCCACTATCTGTTGTCTCAGATAGCTTTGAACTAATAGAAGGGAACCACTGGAGAAGAGACATGAGTTGATGTCTAGGGTCCATAATGTGAATAGTTTTCCCCGGGGCACGGGTGCTCGCGGGCGGTCTCCTTCGGGAGGCTGTAACTTTCTCTTCCTTCATCGTTTTCCTGTAATTATTGTGATCAGTGTCACAGTAAGCAGATAAGAATGAATGATGAGGTAACGGAAAACATGTCCATTGTGGTGTCTTATGGATACTACCATATCTCCTTCCTCCTCTTTACTCCCTTCATCGATCGACCAATCATAGTGGTATCGTGGTATGAATCATACCGCTTCCTAATAAATCTCCCCACCCTTTACTGTTCATCTGGATGCCTATATTCGTGTCCGCACCTCCTGTCCATATACCATTGTGTTGGTATTTATAATATCAACGCCCATCTCTTTGTCGTTGATTACATAATCAACTACCGATAATTTCCTTAGGTCCACAACCCGATACAAGGTCTAAAAGGATACGCGGCTAGTCTGTGAACAACTGGTACCATTGTGTGTCATAAATCTGGTTGTTCACCTCCCTTAATAATTGGGGATAAATTAATTTGGAGATAATCTTCGAATGACATAATCCTCCTACTGAGATCGTATTTTAAACCTTGTTGAATGTGTCATAGGTTTTCCTTGCCCTCTCCCATCGATGGCGGAAAACATGTTAGGCGTGCAACAGGAATATGGAGAACATTCCATACCCTTTCGTGGATACTCAGCTGATAGCTCCTTGGGCCGAAGGCCGAGGTTTCTTTCGCACCATGTATGCTAATGCGTCTAGCAACATTACAAAGGTGCAACGAACTTCCATCGGACATCTTGCCTTTCAGGAATACGGGTGGAATTTCAAGGTCGGAAATCCCATCAACTATCAACAAGTATACGGAGACCATTATTCTCTATTATACTTTGACGGACCGTTGACCGCACCTGGCGCCGTGTATAGCTTCATGAGTGTTCCACTCCGTCCCTCCTTAGCTATCTACACGATCTTCGAAAACACCGCACTTTCCGGTTGGCTAGCCGATGTGTGCAGTCGCACTATACGCGCCCATCCATTAATCCTTGGGACCAAACTCGCTAAGCTAGATGAACATAATAAATTCATCCGCTTTGAATGTTTCCGACGGTTTTTAACCCCGTTTCGCAACGTGGATAGCCAATTCAAAGACCGCGCTTTGACCAAGCTCAGCTTAAGAGACTCGGCTGCGGAGAAGTTAGATAGCGCTGGATTCGCTATTTTCAAAGACATTTGTATAATAAACCTGCACTCCTCGGTTATCCAAAGACCTCGGATCCCCACCGGTTATTCTGTCGTGGAAATTCAGACGATAGGTCCACTTGAGGAGACAGCCACGCCTACCTCAACTATACAAGGGGAAGACGAACCCATATGTTTAGAATCTGAAGAGATTCAGCCCCCCACGTCTCGGAGTAGCGATAGCGACTACATATTGGAATGGTATCAAGGTCCCCAGTGTCTTACTGCGTATGATTATCGCCATGCCAATTATGTTTCTAGACAACGTTGTCGGCTATGCGCATCGAGAGACCATATTACGTCTATGGACACCAACGATCTTTGTTTCTATTTCCACGAGCAACCGTCGATGGAAATCTATTGTGCATATTGTCGGCTTAATAATTTGCACATTTTTGCTGTCTGCCCCCAATTTATGACTCAATGCCATCATTGTCAATTAAAAGGACACGCCAGCTTTGATTGTCCCTTTAACCATGATTTAGAGAGCGTAGATGAAATGATTGTACTACGTTATATCAGAGCTTGGGAAGCGAACGCTGATTTACATTGTGATTCACGCCATCGCTATTATCCTGGACGCGCTTACGAAGGAGTTTATGCGTTCCATCCTTATTTGTTTGCCTCCGTCGAGCAGAAATCGCGCCTATCAAGTTATGAACTATTGAAGCGCGTTGGAGAATGTATTTCAACCAAATATGTACGCAAATTTCTCAGGAGCATTAATCCGAGTGACATCAATTCGTACAACTTAATAAACTTTATCCGTCAAGATCCGGCCTATGGAGACTTATTTGTCAACTCACACCCCGAGTTACAAGAAGTATATCGACGGCCTTACGAGTACAGAGCCCGCGAACGCGAGTTGGAAAGAACCATTAAACCAAGGAAGTTTCTAACTGCCTATGGTCCACCCACGGCCCTCGTTCAGACCACTCGTAAAGGACCCGTAAGAGCGGCTGTCTTGAAACGAGCTCTCAAAGCCGTTAGACCCCTCTCCCCGGACGTTGATGTCAATCAACCCGGTACTTCGACCGGCGGATATACCGATCGCAATCCCATACCTTCTGATGCAATCATATTGCACCCTTCACCCAGGAGTTATAGCCCTCCTCGTAAAGTGGCTCGCCCCAAAGAGAAAAGGACTCTTGCTAGCTTTAAAAAACTGCGTAAACGCCGTCCGCGCAAGAAAGACTAACTGTTTAGAGTATTTTTATATTTTAGAAACTGTGATTTTGTATATTTTATAGACTTAAATCCCATTTTCTGGGAGCGGTGTAAAAGCTTTTGTGGGATAACTGATACGTTTGCCTTTGCTGGCCAGTTCCCCCCCGGTCGCTAGAATACTCTCAAAGGGATTTATAACTAAAATAGTGCAAGCTACCAGCTTATTGGCTGATGTGCTGTACGGAGATATCTGGGCTCAGTTTAATCGGCCAACTAGCTTAGGGAGGTTGCCTCTGCCCTGCTGTCCGTGTCGGCCAATAGAATTTGAGTGGGCGTTGATTTCGACCTATCCCAGAGCTACTGAACTGAATTTCCTATCTCTATGCTCATCCTCTGTGTTGAACGGGAGCTTCGTGGAATAAGGGTAGTTGGTATCCTCGTATAGTTATTCTAGTCATATGATTCTTCATATGATTCTGTTGTTATGTTCCCATTTTTTGCCATAACACCGGCTTTTGGGAAGAACTCTAGTAAAACTGCTTAAATTACCGAAAGTATAACTGTTACCTAATCAATCTTAACTCACTTAACTAACGAACTTAACGAGTCTCAATCATTTAATTTAACTGCACTAATCATATTGTTTGTACTGTTATTTACCGTCAGTTATTAATTGTATCTATTTGTTGATGAAATATTGCCCTTTGGAGAATACGGATAAATCACCCAAATTTCCCAATTTTCTTGATACACTACAGGTTAGAGAGACAGGCTATATATAACAATTGCGATTTATATTAATGTGGTGTGTATTGAATCTAATGTTATTTAGCAGACCCTACATGAGTCAATTGCTGCTCTCTTTATGTGTGATCAAATATACTGACGGTCGGCAGAATAGTGTGCATGATTGTGACTGGTAACAAAGTATTTCCTAAAGAATACGCCTTATACTTTAATCATAAGCGGTATCGTTGCGTTTAGTATAAGTCCTAGTTCTGTTTAAATAAATAGAGCGCCACGTCCTAAAGGAACTGTTAATAATTCCCGAAAGCCAATAATATCTGTCAGAAATTAATTATTAACGATCTATCGAATAATACAGTAGGTTTACACTGCAACCTTACACTGCAATAATAAAATTTAAGCATCCGAATTCAGCCTCCCGGGTGTAGATCCATCGGGTGAATGATCGCGCATGGGCTGACTTCGGCTAATGTTTTGTGTATTAGCATAAAATATTGTCGTATGCTAAAGGTGTTTTAATTAACTAAAAGACATATAAATTTTGGCAGGTTAAACTGCTAAAGGTCTTCAAAAGCGCGAACACTAATCACTCTAAACGCAAGCCGAAACATAAATAACCAAAACAATAAATCCGCTTTGGCTTCCCAGGCTACTAATATGAGTGCAGGTGACTCAGCATTCCATTCTGTTCACATCTCGCAGAGAAAGAAAGTAGTTTGTCAGGCGATCAAATGTTGGTTGTGAGAATATTTAATGTTACAATGAAGGGAAAAATATTTACCTAAACTTCTGTGACTCTGGTGCTGACTGTAATCAGCTATTTTAATGCTTCGCTACACTTGTAACTACTGTAAGACTTGCGAACCCGCTATTTTCAGATAACCGCCTAGCGTAAATTAGCTTAAATATTCCCTAAGCGTAAATAACCCAACTATTCTCCGCTATGCAGCATACAAATCCTTATTTGTTCTAAATACTAGCATAAACTACATTTATTTAAACATACAAAGTAGCGAACTATCTAAAAAATTAATGTATTCCAAAGTTGTAACGCTAACTAATTACACAACTGGGCTACACTAGAGTCAGCCTAAATACCGTATTATTTGACCTAACCGCAATTCAAGCGAGCATTCAATTTAGAATAGAAAAACAATCTATAATTTATAGCATCTTTCTAAAACATTACAGTCAAGAATCAGACACTTCCTAAACAATACAACAATAATAATAGCGTAGCAATAGCCACATTAGTAGCAATAGTACTGTATAGCGATAGCGTAACTATCCAAGGTCACCTAAAAGCTAATGTGGTCCTTTACCCCTAACTAACTAAAACTATTGAGAGACAAAATTTGGATTACTTTGCCCTTACTACCTTAAAGTGACCGTCCCCGGTCCTAGACTTCACTCAGCCCGACCCAACAGTCACTAGCCTTGCCAGCACTGCCGCACATTGGATCCTACAACCTGATCCATCGCCATTCCTTAACAGTGCGCCCGCTACGTCTACTTTAGCCCTGCATGCTAAAGTGAGCTGTTACCGTAACAGCGTAATAAAGCATCAAACAGTCAGACAGTTATCAAAGAAACAACGATTGTTGAGATTTATTACATTGTAGTGATTATAATTACAATCAGAATAAATCAAGAATTAGGCCAAGCAGTAATCATTGGTAAAGTCACATTTTATAAGCAGAAATCAGCAAATTTACAGTCAACCGGAAATACAAATTTAAGATGGCTAACACAAAAACTGAATAAGAATGACGCAATGTCTATTCTTCTCACATGATCGGTCAGATCCAGGGTTCTCCCATCTGGGCTCTTTACCAACCAGCGAGCAGAAACGCATAATTGCCCTAAATTATTAAAGGCAGTGCTTTTTTATGTCCTTTTATTTGACTTTTTTTGTCATTTTTTTTTTACGAATTATGCATAATGACTTTTGTTGTCCTTTTAATGACTTTTATTGTCCTTTTAATGACTTTTTATGTATGTATTTCTTCAAACTGTCAGACTGCTGATTTCTGGACTGTCAGACAGTTCATTTCACTATGCCTGTGCCAAAACATTCCATGATTCCATGATTTATAGACTATGAGATAGATTTCCATATGCGCCTGTGGTAAAAAGACTCTATATTTAATAGTTTGTGGTTGTTGTCGATAATCGATTACCACATGACGTAGCAAAACACTCATTTTATAGCCAAAAACAATTACCAATTGATGGAAAGGAGCAGGTTAAGGCCGAGTTTTCTAACCAAAACAATAAACAGTCACTTTACCAAATCAGGGAAAGGAGCAGGTTACAGAGACGGGATTTTCTAACCAAAACAATAAACGATCACTTAACTAATTGAGGGAAAGGAGCAGGTTACAGAGGCGGGATTTTCTAACCAAAACAATAAACGATCACTTAACTTATTGAGGGAAAGGAGCAGGTTACAGAGGCGGGATTTTCTAACCAAAACAATAAACGATCATTTAACTAATTGAGGGAAAGGGACAGGTTACAGAGGCGGAATTTTCTAACCAAAACAATAAACAATCACTTAACTAATTGAGGGAAAGGATCAGGTTACAGAGGCGGGGTTTTCTTACCAAAACAATAAACGATCATTTAACTAATTGAGGGAAAGGGGCAGGTTACAGAGGCGGGCCTTTCTAACCAAAACAATAAACGGTCACTTTACCAATTCAGGGAAAGGAGCAGGTTACAGAGGCGGGATTTTCTAACCAAAACAATAAACGATCATTTAACTAATTGAGGGAAAGGGGCAGGTTACAGAGGCGTGATTTTCTGACCAAAACAATAAACGATCATTTAACTAATTGAGGGAAAGGAGCAGGTTACAGAGACGATAAAACTAATACAGTAATACTGTAGGCCTAAATTATGTTAAAGGTATATCCACATTTTCCACAATCCTGCAATCCAGTTTGGCCTATCAATTATTTAAAGTTTATTAGCACAACCGGTAGGCCTACCATTACGGTACCGTATTTAAATGGTAGGCTACACAGTAGGCCTATAGCAGTACCGGTGCCGGTACTAAAATACAGAAATACCTGCTTTATACCTACATCTGTACATACAATACAGCAAAATAGTGCTATATATACTAATACCGGTACTGATATCCTGAGAAAACAGCAGTAGAGAAACCGGTAGCATGGAACCTAACATTAGACTTTTGGAGGACATAAAAAAAAAAGGACAAAAAAAGGATTTAAACGGACAATAAAAATTATTGCGATTATTAAAAGCGCAATTTAAACGTAAATCTAGCACAATATTGATTAATATAGAAACACAGGCGAAATTAGCACAATCACGGAGTAGATTAAAAGGATATTATATAACGGCAAATTCATATATTTTATTTATAGGTTTTTGCACCGTAATTTAATACACTGCGGTTTTATTATAAAATATACGTAATTAAAGCTACATACAGTATAAAATTAAATGAATATAAAACAAACCTGTAGATTTTATTTACCTTATCTAATTATACTACAATTGCATATTAATATACACTTATATAATTTATTTTATACTGTATAATGGGCTGTTTCGGACAACGCCATATATCGTAACAGGTGTCATATGACACCCAATTATCACCCATAGGGTGTCATTGGCGCCAGACTGTCTGGGTGAACCTCCTAATTAGGCTAATTAGACCCTAATTGACAGGTGTCATCAATTAATTAGTATAATTAAACCCTAATACTGTAGGTGTCTTAATCAGACTGATTAGCGCCCTGACACCCATTGGGGCATGAGTGATGTCCAACTGTCACAAAGCCGGCCCAAGAGGGTGTCATGAGTGACCCTCTGCTCTTTTATTTATTGATATTTATTTATTTGTATTTAATTATTTGTATTTAATTTTAAATTAATTAATTGATTTCTATTTTTAGATTTACCAATAATTAGTTTTTATTACTTACCGAATAACGTTATTGTTGGCATAGACTTTCAGCTCAATATACTTAGCCCTAGGGTATACAGGTCCTATACTAGTAACTAATTATTCTTACCTATATCCAGACAGCATTATCGTTGACCTTTGACCCCCAATTACCTTTAACCAAGCAGCAGGTTTTTAATATTAGTTGTATCCAAGCGCCCCACCCCCTCTAGAGACACCTCTGATTACTAATTACTCTTACCTATATCCAGCCGTCTGCAGTTCTATAGTCTGCCGCTAGAGGGCGTATTATCTGAAAATTAACATCTTCTCTAACTTTGCTATTTACAATCCCCTTAGTTTTAAACTCGGTAGGCATCTACTACAGCATAGGCTATATCTTTTACGGAGTCGCAGAGTAGTCTGAAGTTCCCCAGTCTGCCGCTAGAGGGTGAAATGTCTCAAAGTGAAAACCTGATGTCATTTGATTGTTTTTAATCCATTTAGGCTGAAACTTGGTAGGCATCTACTATGACATAGGCTATACTTTACTGAGGAGGTTGATCGGTCCGCAGTTCTTCAGTCTGCTGCTAAAGACTCGGATTTAAGACCTGAGGCACTCCTAAAGTCTCGAGTTTTAGGTCTGAGGCACAGACTATGCCTCACTGAGGCTCAGACTATGCCTCACTGAGGCTCAGACTATGCCTCACTGAGCCTCAGACAATGCCTCACTGAGGCACTGAGGCACAGATTATGCCTCACTGAGGCACAGAAAATGCCTCACTGAGGCACAGACTATGCCTCACTGAGGCACACACTATGCCTCACTGAGGCACAGACTATGTCTCACTGAGGCTCAGATTAAGGGTCTAAGGCCTTCAAGCTGATCATTTGCTTAGTTTTCTAATTTGAATTGATTTGAATTTGAATTTTCTAACAAAATTGACAAAATTGAAACTTTCACTCTGTAATGTAAATAGTGACAATTCTTGGACTTAAACATGAGTTATTTTATTTGGATGAAAAACTGAAATAACATAAATAACAATACAACCGAAATTAAAACAACAAAATGTAAACTTTAATGAGAACTAATAAATAGATGATTGGGTTAGTCACTATGTTCTAGATTTCTTTGGCGTCGGTTCATAACTGCCGGAGTCAGAACTTCCAGAGGTTGATGAACTCCTGGAGGTCGTTGACGAATTATCCGAGTCCGCTGAGGCAGAGGAACTGCTGCTGTCGGTTCTAGAACGTTCAATTATCAAAGGGTGTCCGTCCGATTCTATTTTCGTCGCTCTATCAGTTGCAACCCCTGCCCCTGTCCGACATGGTCCCGGTGTCTTCCTAAGATTAATCTCGAGTTGTTGACTGCGACTTGGCCGTTTCACGTAAGTTCGTTTCCCTTGGCATTCGTAGGTAAAGTGGCCCTTCATAAGACACTTCTGACACGTAACAGAAGCTTTACTCGGCTCTACTTTACAGAGTCTCGAATTCATGTTGAAGTTAATATTAAGAAATATTTACAAACATTAAATAAAAATTAATTAATCATGATTTATGAAATAATTCGGATTTAGACTTCATCATCCAAAAACCGTATATTTTATATAATCGAATAACTTTACTCGGCTACCACGGGAAGTTCCTCGAACAAACACCTCGAAAACTGTTAAGAAGGTTATTTTGATGAATCATAATGTAACAACCCGTTTGTAAAAACTATGAACAGATGAATAGGCCTAGTAAATTTAGGGGGCCGGGGCATAACAGACCTGAAATATAAATCGAATGGTGAACAAGACATGCATGCAAACAATAAGCTGGTCAGCTGACAGCAGTTCAGCTGATTTCGCACCAACCAAGAGGGTATTTTCTCTGAATTTGTTTAAATTGCATTTTTGGACATAAACGTAGTACAGGTATTAAATAACATTAGTAAGTACATCTTGACCACCGCAGTACTACGATTGCCTACTGTACTGGTACTGGTACTGTACTGTACTGTGTAGTGTGTACTGGTAAGATTTATAGTATTCATAGATTGATAATTCAACTAAATCAAATGTAATCAACCATGTTATTGACACAAATAAAAATAAAACTACAAACTAAATGACATCAAAAACTACAAATAAGTTAAAACAAATTATTGGCAGCCATTGTGTTTTAAGTAACGCTTGGCAGCATTACGACATAAAAGAGCTAATGAGCGGGCAGATGAGAGATAGAAACATGGGTAAACTCGTAATGCTGTGGTGGAAGTGACCTCGACACGCGAGGAGAATGCTAAATGGAATGTGTTATGTAAGACTTAAAAGCTAAATGGATTGTGTTATGTAAGACTTAAAAGCTAAATGGATTGTGTTATGTAAGACTTAATAGCGGAACCTGACGAACGGCAAACGCGTTATATAGCCAACTGCATTTAACAGAAAAATATTGAGTTAATTTAACTTTTATTTTAAATTAAATTATAAATATTTGAATATTATACGAGTAGGCCTACCGTAAGCGAATATTTAATCGTACAGCCAACAAACTGTGCATCAAAAACGGTCTGGTGGCGATAAAAAATATTAAAATAAGTATGATCTATTTGAAAATCTTGTTCTACCATTGTTAAACTATTGTTCAGCAGGTCTAAATAATCTCCTGTTGGCACTCTCGGTCGGTTAGGTTCGTCACAGAAACATGAGAGCATCGGAAATGCTGAAATGAGTTAGAGAGAAAAGAGTTCGGATTCGGTACGGGTATATATCAGTATATTACTGAATTGTTGCAATAATAGTATACCTTGGTGTCAAATTGGGGTGAGGGGGGGTTAATATCATCCCAATGTATGGTAGACTGCAGTGGGGCGGTACCGGCTGTATGAGACCAGTAACCATACCAACCCTAACACCAACAGACTGGCTACTGGAAAGGTGTACCAGTACTGCAGTATACCAGAATTACAGATCAGTTCTAGGATGGACATCAAGTTGAATGGTTTTAGATTCTGTTCGCATACATAAGAATTCCCCAACCACTGCCATTAAAGTGGCACAAACGATATTAACAAGCCACCACGATAATTGAGTTGGGAAACTCCCGTTAAATATCCAACAAGCGAGTAAATGGTACAAATACAATGTGAGTGTGTAGTCTGAACACTGGCGGGCACGGCAGACAATCAACCATAAAGCGAGAGCGCCAGTGAGAGAGTTGAGTCCGAACGCAGTGATACTGAGGCGACCACTCCACGACGTTATGTTGTAGCTTTCGTAACCGAACATCAGAGACAGGGACGTGGTGGAGCCATTAATAGCCCCAGCTGCAGCGGTCCATAAACCTAGAGTAACCCAAAAGGTTGACTGCATGGCAATAATCTGGCTGAGTATCAGTCGAGGATCCCAAAGATGGGGTCTAAAGTTGCCGGCCATTGATAACATCACACTACAGCACTACCGGTATGTCAGGCTGCTGGGCTGCAAACGACCACTGAACCGCGCACAACGCCTGCACACAATTTTTCAGCTGCGCAATATTAGACAATACTGCAATATACAGATATACTGATATAGGCCTACTAGGGCTCAATCGGAGTTGGACAATTTGGCCGGAGCCGGAGCAGGAGCTTTTTCAAAAATTTTAAAAATTTAATTATTTATAAAAAAAAATAAAAGTATGGTTATCGTTCGCCAATCGCTCATAATCAATCATACTGTAGGTCTAATTAACAGAATTAATTTCATAATTTATAGATTTACGAATTTTCAATTTAAAATTTAAGTAATTAATTTATCACGGACCGACGGCCTGACGGCTAAAGATTACCTGCAGTACCTAACTCACTACCTATGACCTAACTGTACAGCCGTAAAGCCGTAAGTGTACAAGAACTGCAGTACAGTATGCTGGCATGGCAGCAGTAAATGGCTGCAGTGGTA
>JAUCBJ010000069.1:0-156331 GCA_032718475.1 Nemertoderma westbladi | reverse complement strand
CATTTTAGGTTAAATAGAACCTTGTGTTGTATAGAGTAGCCGTGTGACAGTGAGGTTTTAGGTTAAATAGCAACCTTGTGTTGTAGAGTAGCCGTGTGACAGTGAGGTTTTAGGTTAAATAGCAACCTTGTGTTGTAGAGTAGCCGTGTGACAGTGAGGTTTTAGGTTAAATAGCAACCTTGTGTTGTAGAGTAGCCGGGTGACAGTGAGGTTTTAGGTTAAATAGCACCTTGTGTTGTATAGAGTAGCCGTGTGGCAGTGAGGTTTTAGGTTAAATTGCAACCTTGTGTTGTAGAGTAGCCGTGTGACAGCGAGGTTTTTAGGTTAAATAGCAACCTTGTGTTGTATAGAGTAGCCGTGTGACAGTGAGGTTTTAGGTTAAATAGCACCATGTGTTGTATAGAGTAGCCGTGTGGCAGTGAGGTTTTAGGTTAAATAGCAACCTTGTGTTGTAGAGTAGCCGGGTGACAGTGAGGTTTTAGGTTAAATAGCAACCTTGTGTTGTAGAGTAGCCGTTGTGACAGTGAGGTTTTAGGTTAAATAGCAACCTTGTGTTGTAGAGTAGCCGTGTGACAGCGAGGTTTTAGGTTAAATAGCAACCTTGTGTTGTAGAGTAGCCGGGTGACAGTGAGGTTTTAGGTTAAATAGCAACCTTGTGTTGTATAGAGTAGCCGTGTGGCAGTGAGGTTTTAGGTTAAATAGCACCTTGTGTTGTATAGAGAAGCCGTGTGGCAGTGAGGGTTTAGGTTAAATAGCACCTTGTGTTGTGTAGAGTAGCCGTGTGGCAGTGAGGTTTTAGGTTAAATAGCAACCTTGTGTTGTATAGAGTAGCCGTGTGGGAGCGAGGTTTTAGGTTAAATAGCACCTTGTGTTGTATAGAGTAGCCGTGTGGCAGTGAGGTTTTAGGCTAAATAGCACCTTGTGTTGTATAGAGTAGCCGTGTGGCAGTGAGGTTTTAGGTTAAATAGCACCTTGTGTTGTATAGAGTAGCCGTGTGACAGTGAGGTTTTAGGTTAAATAGCACCTTGTGTTGTATAGAGTAGCCGTGTGACAGTGAGGTTTTAGGTTAAATAGCACATTGTGTTGTATAGAGTAGCCGTGTGACAGTGAGGTTTTAGGTTAAATAGCAACCTTGTGTTGTATAGAGTAGCCGTGTGACAGCGAGGTTTTAGGTTAAATGGCACCTTGTGTTGTATAGAGTAGCCGTGTGGCAGTGAGGTTTTAGGTTAAATAGCACCTTGTGTTGTAGAGTAGCCGTGTGGCAACGAGGTTTTAGGTTAAATAGAACCTTGTGTTGTATAGAGTAGCCGTGTGACAGTGAGGTTTTAGGTTAAATAGCACCTTGTGTTGTAGAGTAGCCGTGTGACAGTGAGGTTTTAGGTTAAATAGCACCTTGTGTTGTATAGAGTAGCCGTGTGGCAGCGAGGTTTTAGGTTAAATAGCACCTTGTGTTGTATAGAGTAGCCGTGTGACAGTGAGGTTTTAGGTTAAATAGCACCTTGTGTTGTATAGAGTAGCCGTGTGGCAGCGAGGTTTTAGGTTAAATAGCAACCTTGTGTTGTATAGAGTAGCCGTGTGGCAGTGAGGTTTTAGGTTAAATAGCACCTTGTGTTGTAGAGTAGCCATTGTGGAGCGAGGTTTTAGGTTAAATAGCAACCTTGTGTTGTATAGAGTAGCCGTGTGACAGCGAGGTTTTAGGTTAAATAGCAACCTTGTGTTGTATAGAGTAGCCGTGTGGCAGTGAGGTTTTAGGTTAAATAGCAACCTTGTGTTGTATAGAGTAGCCGTGTGACAGTGAGGTTTTAGGTTAAATAGCAACCTTGTGTTGTAGAGTAGCCGTGTGGCAGCGGGGTTTTAGGTTAAATAGCACCTTGTGTTGTATAGAGTAGCCGTGTGACAGCGAGGTTTTAGGTTAAATAGCACCTTGTGTTGTAGAGTAGCCATTGTGGAGCGAGGTTTTAGGTTAAATAGAACCTTGTGTTGTATAGAGTAGCCATTGTGGAGCGAGGTTTTAGGTTAAATAGCACCTTGTGTTGTATAGAGTAGCCGTGTGGCAGTGAGGTTTTAGGTTAAATAGCACCTTGTGTTGTATAGAGTAGCCGTGTGGCAGTGAGGTTTTAGGTTAAATAGCACCTTGTGTTGTAGAGTAGCCATTGTGGAGCGAGGTTTTAGGTTAAATAGCACCTTGTGTTGTATAGAGTAGCCGTGTGGCAGTGAGGTTTTAGGTTAAATAGCACCTTGTGTTGTATAGAGTAGCCGTGTGACAGCGAGGTTTTAGGTTAAATAGCACCTTGTGTTGTAGAGTAGCCATTGTGGAGCGAGGTTTTAGGTTAAATAGCAACCTTGTGTTGTATAGAGTAGCCGTGTGACAGTGAGGTTTTAGGTTAAATAGCAACCTTGTGTTGTATAGAGTAGCCGTGTGGCAGTGAGGGTTTAGGTTAAATAGCACCTTGTGTTGTATAGAGTAGCCGTGTGACAGCGAGGTTTTAGGTTAAATAGCACCTTGTGTTGTAGAGTAGCCATTGTGGAGCGAGGTTTTAGGTTAAATAGCACCTTGTGTTGTATAGAGTAGCCGTGTGGCAGCGAGGTTTTAGGTTAAATAGCACCTTGTGTTGTATAGAGTAGCCATTGTGGAGCGAGGTTTTAGGTTAAATAGCAACCTTGTGTTGTATAGAGTAGCCGTGTGGGAGCGAGGTTTTAGGTTAAATAGCAACCTTGTGTTGTAGAGTAGCCATTGTGGAGCGAGGTTTTAGGTTAAATAGCAACCTTGTGTTGTATAGAGTAGCCGTGTGGGAGCGAGGTTTTAGGTTAAATAGCACCTTGTGTTGTATAGAGTAGCCGTGTGGCAGCGAGGTTTTAGGTTAAATAGCACCTTGTGTTGTATAGAGTAGCCGTGTGGGAGCGAGGTTTTAGGTTAAATAGCACCTTGTGTTGTATAGAGTAGCCGTGTGACAGCGAGGTTTTAGGTTAAATAGCACCTTGTGTTGTAGAGTAGCCATTGTGGAGCGAGGTTTTAGGTTAAATAGCAACCTTGTGTTGTATAGAGTAGCCGTGTGGGAGCGAGGTTTTAGGTTAAATAGCAACCTTGTGTTGTATAGAGTAGCCGTGTGGGAGCGAGGTTTTAGGTTAAATAGCACCTTGTGTTGTATAGAGTAGCCGTGTGGCAGCGAGGTTTTAGGTTAAATAGCAACCTTGTGTTGTATAGAGTAGCCGTGTGACAGTGAGGTTTTAGGTTAAATAGCACCTTGTGTTGTATAGAGTAGCCGTGTGTCAGTGAGGTTTTAGGTTAAATAGCACCTTGTGTTGTATAGAGTAGCCATTGTGGAGCGAGGTTTTAGGTTAAATAGCACCTTGTGTTGTATAGAGTAGCCGTGTGACAGTGAGGTTTTAGGTTAAATAGCACCTTGTGTTGTATAGAGTAGCCATTGTGGAGCGAGGTTTTAGGTTAAATAGCAACCTTGTGTTGTATAGAGTAGCCGTGTGGCAGCGAGGTTTTAGGTTAAATAGCACCTTGTGTTGTATAGAGTAGCCGTGTGACAGTGAGGTTTTAGGTTAAATAGCACCTTGTGTTGTATAGAGTAGCCATTGTGGAGCGAGGTTTTAGGTTAAATAGCACCTTGTGTTGTATAGAGTAGCCATTGTGGAGCGAGGTTTTAGGTTAAATAGCAACCTTGTGTTGTATAGAGTAGCCGTGTGGGAGCGAGGTTTTAGGTTAAATAGCACCTTGTGTTGTGTAGAGTAGCCGTGTGGCAGCGAGGTTTTAGGTTAAATAGCAACCTTGTGTTGTATAGAGTAGCCATTGTGGAGCGAGGTTTTAGGTTAAATAGCACCTTGTGTTGTATAGAGTAGCCATTGTGGAGCGAGGTTTTAGGTTAAATAGCAACCTTGTGTTGTATAGAGTAGCCGTGTGAGAGCGAGGTTTTAGGTTAAATAGCAACCTTGTGTTGTATAGAGTAGCCATTGTGGAGCGAGGTTTTAGGTTAAATAGCAACCTTGTGTTGTATAGAGTAGCCGTGTGGCAGCGAGGTTTTAGGTTAAATAGCACCTTGTGTTGTATAGAGTAGCCATTGTGGAGCGAGGTTTTAGGTTAAATAGCAACCTTGTGTTGTATAGAGTAGCCGTGTGGCAGCGGGGTTTTAGGTTAAATAGGACCTTGTGTTGTATAGAGTAGCCGTGTGGCAGCGGGGTTTTAGGTTAAATAGGACCTTGTGTTGTATAGAGTAGCCGTGTGGCAGCGAGGTTTTAGGTTAAATAGCACCTTGTGTTGTATAGAGTAGCCGTGTGGCAGCGAGGTTTTAGGTTAAATAGCACCTTGTGTTGTAGAGTAGCCGTGTGGCAGCGAGGTTTTAGGTTAAATAGCAACCTTGTGTTGTATAGAGTAGCCATTGTGGAGCGAGGTTTTAGGTTAAATAGCACCTTGTGTTGTATAGAGTAGCCGTGTGAGAGCGGGGTTTTAGGTTAAATAGCAACCTTGTGTTGTAGAGTAGCCGTGTGGCAGTGAGGTTTTAGGTTAAATAGCAACCTTGTGTTGTATAGAGTAGCCATTGTGGAGCGAGGTTTTAGGTTAAATAGCACCTTGTGTTGTATAGAGTAGCCGTGTGGCAGCGGGGTTTTAGGTTAAATAGCACCTTGTGTTGTATAGAGTAGCCGTGTGGCAGCGAGGTTTTAGGTTAAATAGCAACCTTGTGTTGTATAGAGTAGCCATTGTGGAGCGAGGTTTTAGGTTAAATAGCACCTTGTGTTGTAGAGTAGCCATTGTGGAGCGAGGTTTTAGGTTAAATAGCACCTTGTGTTGTATAGAGTAGCCGTGTGACAGCGAGGTTTTAGGTTAAATAGCACCTTGTGTTGTATAGAGTAGCCGTGTGGCAGCGAGGTTTTAGGTTAAATAGCACCTTGTGTTGTATAGAGTAGCCGTGTGACAGCGAGGTTTTAGGTTAAATAACACCTTGTGTTGTATAGAGTAGCCGTGTGACAGCGAGGTTTTAGGTTAAATAGCACCTTGTGTTGTATAGAGTAGCCGTGTGAGAGCGAGGTTTTAGGTTAAATAGCACCTTGTGTTGTATAGAGTAGCCGTGTGACAGTGAGGTTTTAGGTTAAATAGCACCTTGTGTTGTATAGAGTAGCCGTGTGAGAGCGAGGTTTTAGGTTAAATAGAACCTTGTGTTGTATAGAGTAGCCGTGTGGCAGTGAGGTTTTAGGTTAAATAGCACCTTGTGTTGTATAGAGTAGCCGTGTGAGAGCGAGGTTTTAGGTTAAATAGAACCTTGTGTTGTATAGAGTAGCCGTGTGGCAGTGAGGTTTTAGGTTAAATAGCAACCTTGTGTTGTATAGAGTAGCCGTGTGGCAGTGGGGTTTTAGGTTAAATAGCACCTTGTGTTGTATAGAGTAGCCGTGTGAGAGCGAGGTTTTAGGTTAAATAGCACCTTGTGTTGTATAGAGTAGCCGTGTGACAGTGAGGTTTTAGGTTAAATAGCACCTTGTGTTGTAGAGTAGCCGTGTGAGAGCGGGGTTTTAGGTTAAATAGCACCTTGTGTTGTATAGAGTAGCCGTGTGACAGTGAGGTTTTAGGTTAAATAGCACCTTGTGTTGTAGAGTAGCCGTGTGAGAGCGGGGTTTTAGGTTAAATAGCAACCTTGTGTTGTATAGAGTAGCCGTGTGGCAGCGAGGTTTTAGGTTAAATAGCACCTTGTGTTGTATAGAGTAGCCGTGTGGCAGCGAGGTTTTAGGTTAAATAGCACCTTGTGTTGTATAGAGTAGCCGTGTGGCAGCGGGGTTATAGGTTAAATAGCACCTTGTGTTGTATAGAGTAGCCGTGTGACAGTGAGGTTTTAGGTTAAATAGCACCTTGTGTTGTAGAGTAGCCGTGTGAGAGCGGGGTTTTAGGTTAAATAGCACCTTGTGTTGTATAGAGTAGCCGTGTGACAGTGAGGTTTTAGGTTAAATAGCACCTTGTGTTGTAGAGTAGCCGTGTGAGAGCGGGGTTTTAGGTTAAATAGCAACCTTGTGTTGTATAGAGTAGCCGTGTGGCAGCGAGGTTTTAGGTTAAATAGCAACCTTGTGTTGTATAGAGTAGCCATTGTGGAGCGAGGTTTTAGGTTAAATAGCAACCTTGTGTTGTATAGAGTAGCCGTGTGGCAGCGAGGTTTTAGGTTAAATAGCACCTTGTGTTGTATAGAGTAGCCATTGTGGAGCGAGGTTTTAGGTTAAATAGCAACCTTGTGTTGTAGAGAGTAGCCGTGTGACAGCGAGGTTTTAGGTTAAATAGCACCTTGTGTTGTATAGAGTAGCCGTGTGGCAGTGAGGTTTTAGGTTAAATAGGACCTTGTGTTGTATAGAGTAGCCGTGTGGCAGCGAGGTTTTAGGTTAAATAGCAACCTTGTGTTGTATAGAGTAGCCGTGTGGCAGCGAGGTTTTAGGTTAAATAGGACCTTGTGTTGTGTAGAGTAGCCGTGTGGCAGTGAGGTTTTAGGTTAAATAGGACCTTGTGTTGTATAGAGTAGCCGTGTGGCAGCGAGGTTTTAGGTTAAATAGCAACCTTGTGTTGTATAGAGTAGCCGTGTGGCAGCGAGGTTTTAGGTTAAATAGCAACCTTGTGTTGTATAGAGTAGCCGTGTGACAGTGAGGTTTTAGGTTAAATAGCACCTTGTGTTGTATAGAGTAGCCGTGTGTCAGTGAGGTTTTAGGTTAAATAGCACCTTGTGTTGTATAGAGTAGCCGTGTGACAGTGAGGTTTTAGGTTAAATAGCACCTTGTGTTGTATAGAGTAGCCGTGTGACAGTGAGGTTTTAGGTTAAATAGCACCTTGTGTTGTATAGAGTAGCCGTGTGGCAGTGAGGTTTTAGGTTAAATAGCAACCTTGTGTTGTGTAGAGTAGCCGTGTGGCAGCGAGGTTTTAGGTTAAATAGCACCTTGTGTTGTATAGAGTAGCCGTGTGACAGCGAGGTTTTAGGTTAAATAGCACCTTGTGTTGTATAGAGTAGCCGTGTGACAGTGAGGTTTTAGGCTAAATAGCACCTTGTGTTGTAGAGTAGCCATTGTGGAGCGAGGTTTTAGGTTAAATAGCACCTTGTGTTGTATAGAGTAGCCGTGTGACAGTGAGGTTTTAGGTTAAATAGCACCTTGTGTTGTATAGAGTAGCCGTGTGTCAGTGAGGTTTTAGGTTAAATAGCACCTTGTGTTGTATAGAGTAGCCATTGTGGAGCGAGGTTTTAGGTTAAATAGCAACCTTGTGTTGTATAGAGTAGCCGTGTGGCAGCGAGGTTTTAGGTTAAATAGCAACCTTGTGTTGTATAGAGTAGCCATTGTGGAGCGAGGTTTTAGGTTAAATAGCACCTTGTGTTGTATAGAGTAGCCATTGTGGAGCGAGGTTTTAGGTTAAATAGCAACCTTGTGTTGTATAGAGTAGCCGTGTGGCAGCGAGGTTTTAGGTTAAATAGCAACCTTGTGTTGTATAGAGTAGCCATTGTGGAGCGAGGTTTTAGGTTAAATAGCACCTTGTGTTGTATAGAGTAGCCATTGTGGAGCGAGGTTTTAGGTTAAATAGCAACCTTGTGTTGTATAGAGTAGCCGTGTGAGAGCGAGGTTTTAGGTTAAATAGCACCTTGTGTTGTATAGAGTAGCCATTGTGGAGCGAGGTTTTAGGTTAAATAGCAACCTTGTGTTGTATAGAGTAGCCGTGTGGCAGCGAGGTTTTAGGTTAAATAGCAACCTTGTGTTGTATAGAGTAGCCATTGTGGAGCGAGGTTTTAGGTTAAATAGCACCTTGTGTTGTATAGAGTAGCCGTGTGAGAGCGGGGTTTTAGGTTAAATAGCAACCTTGTGTTGTAGAGTAGCCGTGTGGCAGTGAGGTTTTAGGTTAAATAGCAACCTTGTGTTGTATAGAGTAGCCATTGTGGGCCGAGGTTTTAGGTTAAATAGCACCTTGTGTTGTATAGAGTAGCCGTGTGGCAGCGGGGTTTTAGGTTAAATAGCACCTTGTGTTGTATAGAGTAGCCGTGTGGCAGCGAGGTTTTAGGTTAAATAGCAACCTTGTGTTGTATAGAGTAGCCATTGTGGAGCGAGGTTTTAGGTTAAATAGCACCTTGTGTTGTATAGAGTAGCCGTGTGACAGCGAGGTTTTAGGTTAAATAGCACCTTGTGTTGTATAGAGTAGCCGTGTGGCAGCGAGGTTTTAGGTTAAATAGCAACCTTGTGTTGTATAGAGTAGCCATTGTGGAGCGAGGTTTTAGGTTAAATAGCACCTTGTGTTGTATAGAGTAGCCGTGTGACAGCGAGGTTTTAGGTTAAATAGCACCTTGTGTTGTATAGAGTAGCCGTGTGGCAGCGAGGTTTTAGGTTAAATAGCAACCTTGTGTTGTATAGAGTAGCCATTGTGGAGCGAGGTTTTAGGTTAAATAGCAACCTTGTGTTGTATAGAGTAGCCGTGTGGCAGCGGGGTTTTCGGTTAAATAGCACCTTGTGTTGTATAGAGTAGCCGTGTGAGAGCGAGGTTTTCGGTTAAATAGCACCTTGTGTTGTATAGAGTAGCCGTGTGAGAGCGAGGTTTTAGGTTAAATAGCAACCTTGTGTTGTATAGAGTAGCCGTGTGAGAGCGAGGTTTTAGGTTAAATAGCACCTTGTGTTGTATAGAGTAGCCGTGTGACAGCGAGGTTTTAGGTTAAATAGCACCTTGTGTTGTATAGAGTAGCCGTGTGGCAGCGAGGTTTTAGGTTAAATAGCACCTTGTGTTGTATAGAGTAGCCGTGTGGCAGCGAGGTTTTAGGTTAAATAGCACCTTGTGTTGTATAGAGTAGCCGTGTGGCAGCGAGGTTTTAGGTTAAATAGCACCTTGTGTTGTATAGAGTAGCCGTGTGGCAGCGAGGTTTTAGGTTAAATAGCACCTTGTGTTGTATAGAGTAGCCGTGTGGCAGTGAGGTTTTAGGTTAAATAGCACCTTGTGTTGTATAGAGTAGCCGTGTGGCAGCGAGGTTTTAGGTTAAATAGCACCTTGTGTTGTATAGAGTAGCCGTGTGGCAGCGGGGTTTTTAGGTTAAATAGAACCTTGTGTTGTATAGAGTAGCCATTGTGGAGCGAGGTTTTAGGTTAAATAGCAACCTTGTGTTGTAGAGTAGCCGTATGGCAGCGAGGTTTTAGGTTAAATAGCAACCTTGTGTTGTATAGAGTAGCCGTGTGGCAGCGAGGTTTTAGGTTAAATAGCACCTTGTGTTGTATAGAGTAGCCGTGTGACAGTGAGGTTTTAGGTTAAATAGCACCTTGTGTTGTATAGAGTAGCCGTGTGGCAGCGAGGTTTTAGGTTAAATAGCACCTTGTGTTGTATAGAGTAGCCGTGTGGCAGCGGGGTTTTTAGGTTAAATAGAACCTTGTGTTGTATAGAGTAGCCGTGTGACAGTGAGGTTTTAGGTTAAATAGAACCTTGTGTTGTATAGAGTAGCCGTGTGGCAGCGAGGTTTTAGGTTAAATAGCACCTTGTGTTGTATAGAGTAGCCGTGTGACAGTGAGGTTTTAGGTTAAATAGCACCTTGTGTTGTATAGAGTAGCCGTGTGGCAGCGAGGTTTTAGGTTAAATAGCACCTTGTGTTGTATAGAGTAGCCGTGTGGCAGCGGGGTTTTTAGGTTAAATAGAACCTTGTGTTGTATAGAGTAGCCGTGTGACAGTGAGGTTTTAGGTTAAATAGAACCTTGTGTTGTATAGAGTAGCCATTGTGGAGCGAGGTTTTAGGTTAAATAGCACCTTGTGTTGTATAGAGTAGCCGTGTGGCAGCGGGGTTTTTAGGTTAAATAGAACCTTGTGTTGTATAGAGTAGCCGTGTGACAGTGAGGTTTTAGGTTAAATAGAACCTTGTGTTGTATAGAGTAGCCATTGTGGAGCGAGGTTTTAGGTTAAATAGCAACCTTGTGTTGTATAGAGTAGCCGTGTGACAGTGAGGTTTTAGGTTAAATAGAACCTTGTGTTGTATAGAGTAGCCATTGTGGAGCGAGGTTTTAGGTTAAATAGCAACCTTGTGTTGTATAGAGTAGCCGTGTGGCAGCGAGGTTTTAGGTTAAATAGCACCTTGTGTTGTATAGAGTAGCCGTGTGACAGTGAGGTTTTAGGTTAAATAGCAACCTTGTGTTGTATAGAGTAGCCATTGTGGAGCGAGGTTTTAGGTTAAATAGCAACCTTGTGTTGTAGAGTAGCCGTATGGCAGCGAGGTTTTAGGTTAAATAGCAACCTTGTGTTGTAGAGTAGCCATTGTGGAGCGAGGTTTTAGGTTAAATAGCAACCTTGTGTTGTATAGAGTAGCCATTGTGGAGCGAGGTTTTAGGTTAAATAGCAACCTTGTGTTGTAGAGTAGCCGTGTGAGAGCGAGGTTTTAGGTTAAATAGCAACCTTGTGTTGTAGAGAGTAGCCATTGTGGAGCGAGGTTTTAGGTTAAATAGCAACCTTGTGTTGTATAGAGTAGCCGTGTGGGAGCGAGGTTTTAGGTTAAATAGCACCTTGTGTTGTAGAGAGTAGCCATTGTGGAGCGAGGTTTTAGGTTAAATAGCAACCTTGTGTTGTATAGAGTAGCCGTGTGGGAGCGAGGTTTTAGGTTAAATAGCACCTTGTGTTGTATATAGTAGCCATTGTGGAGCGAGGTTTTAGGTTAAATAGCACCTTGTGTTGTATAGAGTAGCCGTGTGACAGTGAGGTTTTAGGTTAAATAGAACCTTGTGTTGTATAGAGTAGCCGTGTGTCAGTGAGGTTTTAGGTTAAATAGCACCTTGTGTTGTATAGAGTAGCCGTGTGACAGCGAGGTTTTAGGTTAAATAGCAACCTTGTGTTGTATAGAGTAGCCATTGTGGAGCGAGGTTTTAGGTTAAATAGCACCTTGTGTTGTATAGAGTAGCCATTGTGGAGCGAGGTTTTAGGTTAAATAGCAACCTTGTGTTGTATAGAGTAGCCGTGTGGGAGCGAGGTTTTAGGTTAAATAGCACCTTGTGTTGTATATAGTAGCCATTGTGGAGCGAGGTTTTAGGTTAAATAGCACCTTGTGTTGTATAGAGTAGCCGTGTGACAGTGAGGTTTTAGGTTAAATAGAACCTTGTGTTGTATAGAGTAGCCGTGTGTCAGTGAGGTTTTAGGTTAAATAGCACCTTGTGTTGTATAGAGTAGCCGTGTGACAGCGAGGTTTTAGGTTAAATAGCAACCTTGTGTTGTATAGAGTAGCCATTGTGGAGCGAGGTTTTAGGTTAAATAGCACCTTGTGTTGTATAGAGTAGCCATTGTGGAGCGAGGTTTTAGGTTAAATAGCAACCTTGTGTTGTATAGAGTAGCCGTGTGGCAGCGAGGTTTTAGGTTAAATAGCACCTTGTGTTGTATAGAGTAGCCGTGTGACAGTGAGGTTTTAGGTTAAATAGCAACCTTGTGTTGTATAGAGTAGCCGTGTGGGAGCGAGGTTTTAGGTTAAATAGCACCTTGTGTTGTATAGAGTAGCCATTGTGGAGCGAGGTTTTAGGTTAAATAGCAACCTTGTGTTGTAGAGTAGCCGTATGGCAGCGAGGTTTTAGGTTAAATAGCAACCTTGTGTTGTATAGAGTAGCCGTGTGACAGCGGGGTTTTAGGTTAAATAGCACCTTGTGTTGTATAGAGTAGCCGTGTGACAGTGAGGTTTTAGGTTAAATAGAACCTTGTGTTGTATAGAGTAGCCATTGTGGAGCGAGGTTTTAGGTTAAATAGCAACCTTGTGTTGTAGAGTAGCCGTATGGCAGCGAGGTTTTAGGTTAAATAGCAACCTTGTGTTGTATAGAGTAGCCGTGTGACAGCGGGGTTTTAGGTTAAATAGCACCTTGTGTTGTATAGAGTAGCCGTGTGACAGTGAGGTTTTAGGTTAAATAGAACCTTGTGTTGTATAGAGTAGCCATTGTGGAGCGAGGTTTTAGGTTAAATAGCAACCTTGTGTTGTAGAGTAGCCGTGTGGCAGCGAGGTTTTAGGTTAAATAGCACCTTGTGTTGTATAGAGTAGCCGTGTGACAGTGAGGTTTTAGGTTAAATAGAACCTTGTGTTGTATAGAGTAGCCATTGTGGAGCGAGGTTTTAGGTTAAATAGCAACCTTGTGTTGTAGAGTAGCCGTATGGCAGCGAGGTTTTAGGTTAAATAGCACCTTGTGTTGTATAGAGTAGCCGTGTGGCAGCGAGGTTTTAGGTTAAATAGCAACCTTGTGTTGTAGAGTAGCCATTGTGGAGCGAGGTTTTAGGTTAAATAGCAACCTTGTGTTGTATAGAGTAGCCATTGTGGAGCGAGGTTTTAGGTTAAATAGCAACCTTGTGTTGTAGAGTAGCCGTGTGAGAGCGAGGTTTTAGGTTAAATAGCACCTTGTGTTGTAGAGAGTAGCCATTGTGGAGCGAGGTTTTAGGTTAAATAGCACCTTGTGTTGTATATAGTAGCCATTGTGGAGCGAGGTTTTAGGTTAAATAGCACCTTGTGTTGTAGAGTAGCCATTGTGGAGCGAGGTTTTAGGTTAAATAGCACCTTGTGTTGTGTAGAGTAGCCGTGTGAGAGCGAGGTTTTAGGTTAAATAGCAACCTTGTGTTGTAGAGAGTAGCCATTGTGGAGCGAGGTTTTAGGTTAAATAGCACCTTGTGTTGTATATAGTAGCCATTGTGGAGCGAGGTTTTAGGTTAAATAGCACCTTGTGTTGTATAGAGTAGCCGTGTGAGAGCGAGGTTTTAGGTTAAATAGCAACCTTGTGTTGTAGAGTAGCCGTGTGACAGTGAGGTTTTAGGTTAAATAGAACCTTGTGTTGTATATAGTAGCCATTGTGGAGCGAGGTTTTAGGTTAAATAGCAACCTTGTGTTGTAGAGTAGCCATTGTGGAGCGAGGTTTTAGGTTAAATAGCAACCTTGTGTTGTAGAGAGTAGCCATTGTGGAGCGAGGTTTTAGGTTAAATAGCACCTTGTGTTGTAGAGTAGCCGTGTGGGAGTGAGGTTTTAGGTTAAATAGCACCTTGTGTTGTATAGAGTAGCCATTGTGGAGCGAGGTTTTAGGTTAAATAGCACCTTGTGTTGTATAGAGTAGCCGTGTGAGAGCGAGGTTTTAGGTTAAATAGCACCTTGTGTTGTATATAGTAGCCATTGTGGAGCGAGGTTTTAGGTTAAATAGCACCTTGTGTTGTA
Organism: Nemertoderma westbladi; assembly: GCA_032718475.1. NCBI lineage: Eukaryota > Metazoa > Xenacoelomorpha > Nemertodermatida > Nemertodermatidae > Nemertoderma > Nemertoderma westbladi. The sequence goes on along the minus strand of JAUCBJ010000069.1, from coordinate 143,195 downwards.
TAGAGTAGCCGTGTGGCAGTGAGGTTTTAGGTTAAATAGCACCTTGTGTTGTATATAGTAGCCATTGTGGAGCGAGGTTTTAGGTTAAATAGCACCTTGTGTTGTATAGAGTAGCCGTGTGAGAGCGAGGTTTTAGGTTAAATAGCAACCTTGTGTTGTAGAGTAGCCGTATGGCAGCGAGGTTTTAGGTTAAATAGCACCTTGTGTTGTATAGAGTAGCCGTGTGGCAGCGAGGTTTTAGGTTAAATAGCACCTTGTGTTGTATAGAGTAGCCGTGTGACAGTGAGGTTTTAGGTTAAATAGCACCTTGTGTTGTAGAGTAGCCATTGTGGAGCGAGGTTTTAGGTTAAATAGCACCTTGTGTTGTATAGAGTAGCCGTGTGACAGTGCTGTTTTAGGTTAAATAGCAACCTTGTGTTGTAGAGAGTAGCCATTGTGGAGCGAGGTTTTAGGTTAAATAGCACCTTGTGTTGTATAGAGTAGCCGTGTGACAGTGCTGTTTTAGGTTAAATAGCAACCTTGTGTTGTATAGAGTAGCCGTATGGCAGCGAGGTTTTAGGTTAAATAGCAACCTTGTGTTGTAGAGAGTAGCCATTGTGGAGCGAGGTTTTAGGTTAAATAGCACCTTGTGTTGTATATAGTAGCCATTGTGGAGCGAGGTTTTAGGTTAAATAGCACCTTGTGTTGTATAGAGTAGCCGTGTGAGAGCGAGGTTTTAGGTTAAATAGCAACCTTGTGTTGTAGAGTAGCCGTATGGCAGCGAGGTTTTAGGTTAAATAGCACCTTGTGTTGTATAGAGTAGCCGTGTGGCAGCGAGGTTTTAGGTTAAATAGCACCTTGTGTTGTATAGAGTAGCCGTGTGACAGTGAGGTTTTAGGTTAAATAGCACCTTGTGTTGTATAGAGTAGCCGTGTGGCAGCGAGGTTTTAGGTTAAATAGCACCTTGTGTTGTGTAGAGTAGCCGTGTGACAGCGAGGTTTTAGGTTAAATAGCAACCTTGTGTTGTATAGAGTAGCCATTGTGGAGCGAGGTTTTAGGTTAAATAGCACCTTGTGTTGTAGAGTAGCCATTGTGGAGCGAGGTTTTAGGTTAAATAGCACCTTGTGTTGTATAGAGAAGCCATTGTGGAGCGAGGTTTTAGGTTAAATAGCACCTTGTGTTGTATAGAGTAGCCGTGTGAGAGCGAGGTTTTAGGTTAAATAGCAACCTTGTGTTGTAGAGTAGCCGTATGGCAGCGAGGTTTTAGGTTAAATAGCACCTTGTGTTGTAGAGTAGCCGTGTGGCAGCGAGGTTTTAGGTTAAATAGCAACCTTGTGTTGTATAGAGTAGCCATTGTGGAGCGAGGTTTTAGGTTAAATAGCACCTTGTGTTGTATAGAGTAGCCATTGTGGAGCGGGGTTTTAGGTTAAATAGCACCTTGTGTTGTATAGAGTAGCCGTGTGGCAGCGAGGTTTTAGGTTAAATAGCACCTTGTGTTGTATAGAGTAGCCGTGTGACAGCGAGGTTTTAGGTTAAATAGCAACCTTGTGTTGTATAGAGTAGCCATTGTGGAGCGAGGTTTTAGGTTAAATAGCACCTTGTGTTGTATAGAGTAGCCATTGTGGAGCGGGGTTTTAGGTTAAATAGCACCTTGTGTTGTATAGAGTAGCCGTGTGACAGCGAGGTTTTAGGTTAAATAGCACCTTGTGTTGTATAGAGTAGCCGTGTGACAGTGAGGTTTTAGGTTAAATAGCAACCTTGTGTTGTAGAGTAGCCGTATGGCAGCGAGGTTTTAGGTTAAATAGCACCTTGTGTTGTATAGAGTAGCCGTGTGGCAGCGAGGTTTTAGGTTAAATAGCACCTTGTGTTGTATAGAGTAGCCGTGTGACAGCGAGGTTTTAGGTTAAATAGCAACCTTGTGTTGTATAGAGTAGCCATTGTGGAGCGAGGTTTTAGGTTAAATAGCACCTTGTGTTGTATAGAGTAGCCGTGTGGCAGCGGGGTTTTAGGTTAAATAGCACCTTGTGTTGTATAGAGTAGCCGTGTGACAGTGAGGTTTTAGGTTAAATAGCACCTTGTGTTGTATAGAGTAGCCGTGTGACAGTGAGGTTTTAGGTTAAATAGCACCTTGTGTTGTATAGAGTAGCCATTGTGGAGCGGGGTTTTAGGTTAAATAGCACCTTGTGTTGTATAGAGTAGCCGTGTGAGAGCGAGGTTTTAGGTTAAATAGCAACCTTGTGTTGTAGAGTAGCCGTATGGCAGCGAGGTTTTAGGTTAAATAGCAACCTTGTGTTGTATAGAGTAGCCATTGTGGAGCGAGGTTTTAGGTTAAATAGCACCTTGTGTTGTATAGAGTAGCCGTGTGACAGCGAGGTTTTAGGTTAAATAGCACCTTGTGTTGTATAGAGTAGCCATGTGACAGTGAGGTTTTAGGTTAAATAGCACCTTGTGTTGTATAGAGTAGCCGTGTGGCAGCGAGGTTTTAGGTTAAATAGCAACCTTGTGTTGTATAGAGTAGCCATTGTGGAGCGAGGTTTTAGGTTAAATAGCACCTTGTGTTGTATAGAGTAGCCGTGTGGCAGCGAGGTTTTAGGTTAAATAGCACCTTGTGTTGTATAGAGTAGCCGTGTGACAGCGAGGTTTTAGGTTAAATAGCACCTTGTGTTGTATAGAGTAGCCGTGTGGCAGCGAGGTTTTAGGTTAAATAGCAACCTTGTGTTGTATAGAGTAGCCATTGTGGAGCGAGGTTTTAGGTTAAATAGCACCTTGTGTTGTATAGAGTAGCCATTGTGGAGCGAGGTTTTAGGTTAAATAGCACCTTGTGTTGTATAGAGTAGCCATTGTGGAGCGAGGTTTTAGGTTAAATAGCACCTTGTGTTGTATAGAGTAGCCGTGTGACAGCGAGGTTTTAGGTTAAATAGCACCTTGTGTTGTATAGAGTAGCCGTGTGGCAGCGAGGTTTTAGGTTAAATAGCACCTTGTGTTGTATAGAGTAGCCATTGTGGAGCGAGGTTTTAGGTTAAATAGCACCTTGTGTTGTATAGAGTAGCCGTGTGACAGCGAGGTTTTAGGTTAAATAGCACCTTGTGTTGTATAGAGTAGCCGTGTGGCAGCGAGGTTTTAGGTTAAATAGCACCTTGTGTTGTATAGAGTAGCCGTGTGGCAGCGGGGTTTTAGGTTAAATAGAACCTTGTGTTGTATAGAGTAGCCGTGTGACAGTGAGGTTTTAGGTTAAATAGAACCTTGTGTTGTATAGAGTAGCCGTGTGGCAGCGAGGTTTTAGGTTAAATAGCACCTTGTGTTGTATAGAGTAGCCGTGTGACAGTGAGGTTTTAGGTTAAATAGCACCTTGTGTTGTATAGAGTAGCCGTGTGGCAGCGAGGTTTTAGGTTAAATAGCAACCTTGTGTTGTATAGAGTAGCCGTGTGGCAGCGGGGTTTTAGGTTAAATAGCACCTTGTGTTGTATAGAGTAGCCGTGTGACAGTGAGGTTTTAGGTTAAATAGAACCTTGTGTTGTATAGAGTAGCCATTGTGGAGCGAGGTTTTAGGTTAAATAGCACCTTGTGTTGTATAGAGTAGCCGTGTGGCAGCGGAGTTTTTAGGTTAAATAGAACCTTGTGTTGTATAGAGTAGCCGTGTGACAGTGAGGTTTTAGGTTAAATAGAACCTTGTGTTGTATAGAGTAGCCATTGTGGAGCGAGGTTTTAGGTTAAATAGCAACCTTGTGTTGTATAGAGTAGCCGTGTGACAGTGAGGTTTTAGGTTAAATAGAACCTTGTGTTGTATAGAGTAGCCATTGTGGAGCGAGGTTTTAGGTTAAATAGCAACCTTGTGTTGTATAGAGTAGCCGTGTGGCAGCGAGGTTTTAGGTTAAATAGCACCTTGTGTTGTATAGAGTAGCCGTGTGACAGTGAGGTTTTAGGTTAAATAGAACCTTGTGTTGTATAGAGTAGCCGTGTGACAGTGAGGTTTTAGGTTAAATAGCACCTTGTGTTGTATAGAGTAGCCGTGTGACAGCGAGGTTTTAGGTTAAATAGCAACCTTGTGTTGTATAGAGTAGCCGTGTGACAGTGAGGTTTTAGGTTAAATAGCACCTTGTGTTGTATAGAGTAGCCATTGTGGAGCGAGGTTTTAGGTTAAATAGCAACCTTGTGTTGTAGAGTAGCCGTATGGCAGCGAGGTTTTAGGTTAAATAGCAACCTTGTGTTGTAGAGTAGCCATTGTGGAGCGAGGTTTTAGGTTAAATAGCAACCTTGTGTTGTATAGAGTAGCCATTGTGGAGCGAGGTTTTAGGTTAAATAGCAACCTTGTGTTGTGTAGAGTAGCCGTATGGCAGCGAGGTTTTAGGTTAAATAGCAACCTTGTGTTGTAGAGTAGCCATTGTGGAGCGAGGTTTTAGGTTAAATAGCAACCTTGTGTTGTATAGAGTAGCCATTGTGGAGCGAGGTTTTAGGTTAAATAGCAACCTTGTGTTGTGTAGAGTAGCCGTGTGGCAGTGAGGTTTTAGGTTAAATAGCAACCTTGTGTTGTATAGAGTAGCCGTATGGCAGCGAGGTTTTAGGTTAAATAGCAACCTTGTGTTGTATAGAGTAGCCATTGTGGAGCGAGGTTTTAGGTTAAATAGCACCTTGTGTTGTAGAGTAGCCATTGTGGAGCGAGGTTTTAGGTTAAATAGCAACCTTGTGTTGTAGAGAGTAGCCATTGTGGAGCGAGGTTTTAGGTTAAATAGCACCTTGTGTTGTATAGAGTAGCCGTGTGAGAGCGAGGTTTTAGGTTAAATAGCAACCTTGTGTTGTAGAGTAGCCGTATGGCAGCGAGGTTTTAGGTTAAATAGCACCTTGTGTTGTATAGAGTAGCCGTGTGGCAGCGAGGTTTTAGGTTAAATAGCACCTTGTGTTGTATAGAGTAGCCGTGTGACAGTGAGGTTTTAGGTTAAATAGCACCTTGTGTTGTATAGAGTAGCCGTGTGGCAGCGAGGTTTTAGGTTAAATAGCACCTTGTGTTGTGTAGAGTAGCCGTGTGACAGCGAGGTTTTAGGTTAAATAGCAACCTTGTGTTATATAGAGTAGCCGTGTGAGAGCGGGGTTTTAGGTTAAATAGCAACCTTGTGTTGTATAGAGTAGCCGTGTGAGAGCGGGGTTTTAGGTTAAATAGCAACCTTGTGTTGTATAGAGTAGCCATTGTGGAGCGAGGTTTTAGGTTAAATAGCACCTTGTGTTGTATAGAGTAGCCGTGTGGCAGTGAGGTTTTAGGTTAAATAGCACCTTGTGTTGTATAGAGTAGCCATTGTGGAGCGAGGTTTTAGGTTAAATAGCACCTTGTGTTGCATAGAGTAGCCATTGTGGAGCGAGGTTTTAGGTTAAATAGCAACCTTGTGTTGTATAGAGTAGCCATTGTGGAGCGAGGTTTTAGGTTAAATAGCACCTTGTGTTGTATAGAGTAGCCGTGTGGCAGCGAGGTTTTAGGTTAAATAGCACCTTGTGTTATAGAGTAGCCGTGTGGCAGTGAGGTTTTAGGTTAAATAGCACCTTGTGTTGTATAGAGTAGCCATTGTGGAGCGAGGTTTTAGGTTAAATAGCACCTTGTGTTGTATAGAGTAGCCATTGTGGAGCGAGGTTTTAGGTTAAATAGCAACCTTGTGTTGTATAGAGTAGCCATTGTGGAGCGAGGTTTTAGGTTAAATAGCACCTTGTGTTGTATAGAGTAGCCATTGTGGAGCGAGGTTTTAGGTTAAATAGCACCTTGTGTTGTATAGAGTAGCCGTGTGGCAGTGAGGTTTTAGGTTAAATAGCACCTTGTGTTGTATAGAGTAGCCATTGTGGAGCGAGGTTTTAGGTTAAATAGCACCTTGTGTTGTATAGAGTAGCCATTGTGGAGCGAGGTTTTAGGTTAAATAGCAACCTTGTGTTGTATAGAGTAGCCGTGTGGCAGTGAGGTTTTAGGTTAAATAGCACCTTGTGTTGTATAGAGTAGCCGTGTGGCAGCGAGGTTTTAGGTTAAATAGAACCTTGTGTTGTATAGAGTAGCCGTGTGACAGCGAGGTTTTAGGTTAAATAGCACCTTGTGTTGTATAGTAGCCGTGTGACAGTGAGGTTTTAGGTTAAATAGCACCTTGTGTTGTAGAGTAGCCATTGTGGAGCGAGGTTTTAGGTTAAATAGCAACCTTGTGTTGTATAGAGTAGCCGTGTGACAGCGAGGTTTTAGGTTAAATAGCACCTTGTGTTGTATAGAGTAGCCATTGTGGAGCGAGGTTTTAGGTTAAATAGAACCTTGTGTTGTATAGAGTAGCCATTGTGGAGCGAGGTTTTAGGTTAAATAGCACCTTGTGTTGTATAGAGTAGCCATTGTGGAGCGAGGTTTTAGGTTAAATAGCATCTTGTGTTGTATAGAGTAGCCATTGTGGAGCGAGGTTTTAGGTTAAATAGCACCTTGTGTTGTATAGTAGCCGTGTGACAGTGAGGTTTTAGGTTAAATAGCACCTTGTGTTGTATAGAGTAGCCATTGTGGAGCGAGGTTTTAGGTTAAATAGCACCTTGTGTTGTATAGTAGCCGTGTGACAGTGAGGTTTTAGGTTAAATAGCACCTTGTGTTGTATAGAGTAGCCATTGTGGAGCGAGGTTTTAGGTTAAATAGCATCTTGTGTTGTATAGAGTAGCCATTGTGGAGCGAGGTTTTAGGTTAAATAGCACCTTGTGTTGTATAGAGTAGCCATTGTGGAGCGAGGTTTTAGGTTAAATAGCATCTTGTGTTGTATAGAGTAGCCATTGTGGAGCGAGGTTTTAGGTTAAATAGCACCTTGTGTTGTATAGAGTAGCCGTGTGACAGCGAGGTTTTAGGTTAAATAGCAACCTTGTGTTGTATAGAGTAGCCGTGTGACAGCGAGGTTTTAGGTTAAATAGCACCTTGTGTTGTATAGTAGCCGTGTGACAGTGAGGTTTTAGGTTAAATAGCACCTTGTGTTGTAGAGTAGCCATTGTGGAGCGAGGTTTTAGGTTAAATAGCAACCTTGTGTTGTGTAGAGTAGCCGTGTGACAGCGAGGTTTTAGGTTAAATAGCACCTTGTGTTGTGTAGAGTAGCCGTGTGACAGCGAGGTTTTAGGTTAAATAGCACCTTGTGTTGTAGAGTAGCCATTGTGGAGCGAGGTTTTAGGTTAAATAGCAACCTTGTGTTGTATAGAGTAGCCATTGTGGAGCGAGGTTTTAGGTTAAATAGCATCTTGTGTTGTAGAGTAGCCGTGTGGCAGCGAGGTTTTAGGTTAAATAGCACCTTGTGTTGTATAGAGTAGCCGTGTGGGAGCGAGGTTTTAGGTTAAATAGCAACCTTGTGTTGTATAGAGTAGCCATTGTGGAGCGAGGTTTTAGGTTAAATAGCACCTTGTGTTGTATAGAGTAGCCGTGTGACAGCGAGGTTTTAGGTTAAATAGCAACCTTGTGTTGTATAGAGTAGCCGTGTGACAGCGAGGTTTTAGGTTAAATAGCACCTTGTGTTGTATAGTAGCCGTGTGACAGTGAGGTTTTAGGTTAAATAGCACCTTGTGTTGTAGAGTAGCCATTGTGGAGCGAGGTTTTAGGTTAAATAGCAACCTTGTGTTGTGTAGAGTAGCCGTGTGACAGCGAGGTTTTAGGTTAAATAGCACCTTGTGTTGTAGAGTAGCCATTGTGGAGCGAGGTTTTAGGTTAAATAGCAACCTTGTGTTGTGTAGAGTAGCCGTGTGACAGCGAGGTTTTAGGTTAAATAGCACCTTGTGTTGTAGAGAGTAGCCGTGTGGCAGCGAGGTTTTAGGTTAAATAGAACCTTGTGTTGTAGAGAGTAGCCGTGTGAGAGCGAGGTTTTAGGTTAAATAGCAACCTTGTGTTGTATAGAGTAGCCGTGTGACAGTGAGGTTTTAGGTTAAATAGCAACCTTGTGTTGTATAGAGTAGCCATTGTGGAGCGAGGTTTTAGGTTAAATAGCACCTTGTGTTGTAGAGTAGCCGTGTGGCAGTGAGGTTTTAGGTTAAATAGCACCTTGTGTTGTATAGAGTAGCCGTGTGGCAGCGAGGTTTTAGGTTAAATAGCAACCTTGTGTTGTATAGAGTAGCCGTGTGGCAGCGAGGTTTTAGGTTAAATAGCAACCTTGTGTTGTATAGAATAGCCATTGTGGAGCGAGGTTTTAGGTTAAATAGCAACCTTGTGTTGTAGAGTAGCCGTGTGAGAGCGAGGTTTTAGGTTAAATAGCACCTTGTGTTGTATAGAGTAGCCGTGTGGCAGCGAGGTTTTAGGTTAAATAGCAACCTTGTGTTGTATAGAGTAGCCGTGTGACAGTGAGGTTTTAGGTTAAATAGCAACCTTGTGTTGTATAGAGTAGCCGTGTGAGAGCGAGGTTTTAGGTTAAATAGCAACCTTGTGTTGTAGAGAGTAGCCGTGTGACAGTGAGGTTTTAGGTTAAATAGCAACCTTGTGTTGTATAGAGTAGCCATTGTGGAGCGAGGTTTTAGGTTAAATAGCAACCTTGTGTTGTAGAGTAGCCGTGTGAGAGCGAGGTTTTAGGTTAAATAGCAACCTTGTGTTGTAGAGTAGCCGTGTGAGAGCGAGGTTTTAGGTTAAATAGCAACCTTGTGTTGTAGAGAGTAGCCGTGTGACAGTGAGGTTTTAGGTTAAATAGCACCTTGTGTTGTATAGAGTAGCCGTGTGACAGTGAGGTTTTAGGTTAAATAGCAACCTTGTGTTGTAGAGTAGCCGTGTGAGAGCGAGGTTTTAGGTTAAATAGCACCTTGTGTTGTATAGAGTAGCCGTGTGGCAGCGAGGTTTTAGGTTAAATAGCAACCTTGTGTTGTATAGAGTAGCCATTGTGGAGCGAGGTTTTAGGTTAAATAGCAACCTTGTGTTGTAGAGTAGCCGTGTGACAGCGAGGTTTTAGGTTAAATAGCACCTTGTGTTGTAGAGTAGCCGTGTGACAGTGAGGTTTTAGGTTAAATAGCAACCTTGTGTTGTAGAGTAGCCATTGTGGAGCGAGGTTTTAGGTTAAATAGCAACCTTGTGTTGTATAGAGTAGCCGTGTGACAGTGAGGTTTTAGGTTAAATAGCAACCTTGTGTTGTAGAGTAGCCGTGTGACAGTGAGGTTTTAGGTTAAATAGCAACCTTGTGTTGTATAGAGTAGCCGTGTGACAGCGAGGTTTTAGGTTAAATAGCACCTTGTGTTGTATAGAGTAGCCGTGTGACAGTGAGGTTTTAGGTTAAATAGCAACCTTGTGTTGTATAGAGTAGCCGTGTGACAGTGAGGTTTTAGGTTAAATAGCAACCTTGTGTTGTATAGAGTAGCCGTGTGACAGTGAGGTTTTAGGTTAAATAGCAACCTTGTGTTGTAGAGTAGCCGTGTGACAGTGAGGTTTTAGGTTAAATAGCAACCTTGTGTTGTATAGAGTAGCCATTGTGGAGCGAGGTTTTAGGTTAAATAGCAACCTTGTGTTGTAGAGTAGCCGTGTGGCAGCGGGGTTTTAGGTTAAATAGCAACCTTGTGTTGTATAGAGTAGCCGTGTGGCAGCGAGGTTTTAGGTTAAATAGCAACCTTGTGTTGTATAGAGTAGCCATTGTGGAGCGAGGTTTTAGGTTAAATAGCAACCTTGTGTTGTATAGAGTAGCCGTGTGACAGCGAGGTTTTAGGTTAAATAGCACCTTGTGTTGTATAGAGTAGCCGTGTGACAGTGAGGTTTTAGGTTAAATAGCACCTTGTGTTGTATAGAGTAGCCGTGTGACAGCGAGGTTTTAGGTTAAATAGCAACCTTGTGTTGTAGAGTAGCCATTGTGGAGCGGGGTTTTAGGTTAAATAGCACCTTGTGTTGTATAGAGTAGCCGTGTGAGAGCGAGGTTTTAGGTTAAATAGCACCTTGTGTTGTGTAGAGTAGCCGTGTGGCAGTGAGGTTTTAGGTTAAATAGCAACCTTGTGTTGTATAGAGTAGCCATTGTGGAGCGAGGTTTTAGGTTAAATAGCACCTTGTGTTGTATAGAGTAGCCGTGTGGCAGCGAGGTTTTAGGTTAAATAGCACCTTGTGTTGTAGAGTAGCCATTGTGGAGCGTGGTTTTAGGTTAAATAGCAACCTTGTGTTGTATAGAGTAGCCGTGTGGCAGTGAGGTTTTAGGTTAAATAGCAACCTTGTGTTGTATAGAGTAGCCATTGTGGAGCGAGGTTTTAGGTTAAATAGCAACCTTGTGTTGTATAGAGTAGCCGTGTGGCAGTGAGGTTTTAGGTTAAATAGCACCTTGTGTTGTATAGAGTAGCCATTGTGGAGCGAGGTTTTAGGTTAAATAGCAACCTTGTGTTGTATAGAGTAGCCGTGTGACAGTGAGGTTTTAGGTTAAATAGCACCTTGTGTTGTGTAGAGTAGCCATTGTGGAGCGAGGTTTTAGGTTAAATAGCAACCTTGTGTTGTATAGAGTAGCCGTGTGGCAGCGAGGTTTTAGGTTAAATAGCAACCTTGTGTTGTATAGAGTAGCCATTGTGGAGCGAGGTTTTAGGTTAAATAGCACCTTGTGTTGTGTAGAGTAGCCATTGTGGAGCGAGGTTTTAGGTTAAATAGCAACCTTGTGTTGTATAGAGTAGCCATTGTGGAGCGAGGTTTTAGGTTAAATAGCACCTTGTGTTGTATAGTAGCCGTGTGACAGCGAGGTTTTAGGTTAAATAGCACCTTGTGTTGTATAGAGTAGCCGTGTGAGAGCGAGGTTTTAGGTTAAATAGCACCTTGTGTTGTGTAGAGTAGCCGTGTGACAGCGAGGTTTTAGGTTAAATAGCACCTTGTGTTGTATAGAGTAGCCGTGTGAGAGCGAGGTTTTAGGTTAAATAGCACCTTGTGTTGTGTAGAGTAGCCGTGTGACAGCGAGGTTTTAGGTTAAATAGCACCTTGTGTTGTGTAGAGTAGCCATTGTGGAGCGAGGTTTTAGGTTAAATAGCAACCTTGTGTTGTATAGAGTAGCCATTGTGGAGCGAGGTTTTAGGTTAAATAGCACCTTGTGTTGTATAGTAGCCGTGTGACAGCGAGGTTTTAGGTTAAATAGCACCTTGTGTTGTATAGAGTAGCCGTGTGAGAGCGAGGTTTTAGGTTAAATAGCACCTTGTGTTGTGTAGAGTAGCCGTGTGACAGCGAGGTTTTAGGTTAAATAGCACCTTGTGTTGTGTAGAGTAGCCATTGTGGAGCGAGGTTTTAGGTTAAATAGCAACCTTGTGTTGTATAGAGTAGCCATTGTGGAGCGAGGTTTTAGGTTAAATAGCACCTTGTGTTGTATAGTAGCCGTGTGACAGCGAGGTTTTAGGTTAAATAGCAACCTTGTGTTGTATAGAGTAGCCATTGTGGAGCGAGGTTTTAGGTTAAATAGCACCTTGTGTTGTGTAGAGTAGCCATTGTGGAGCGAGGTTTTAGGTTAAATAGCAACCTTGTGTTGTATAGAGTAGCCATTGTGGAGCGAGGTTTTAGGTTAAATAGCAACCTTGTGTTGTATAGAGTAGCCATTGTGGAGCGAGGTTTTAGGTTAAATAGCAACCTTGTGTTGTATAGAGTAGCCATTGTGGAGCGAGGTTTTAGGTTAAATAGCACCTTGTGTTGTATAGAGTAGCCGTGTGGCAGTGAGGTTTTAGGTTAAATAGCACCTTGTGTTGTAGAGTAGCCATTGTGGAGCGAGGTTTTAGGTTAAATAGCAACCTTGTGTTGTATAGAGTAGCCGTGTGACAGCGAGGTTTTAGGTTAAATAGCACCTTGTGTTGTATAGAGTAGCCATTGTGGAGCGAGGTTTTAGGTTAAATAGCACCTTGTGTTGTGTAGAGTAGCCATTGTGGAGCGAGGTTTTAGGTTAAATAGCAACCTTGTGTTGTATAGAGTAGCCATTGTGGAGCGAGGTTTTAGGTTAAATAGCACCTTGTGTTGTGTAGAGTAGCCATTGTGGAGCGAGGTTTTAGGTTAAATAGCAACCTTGTGTTGTATAGAGTAGCCATTGTGGAGCGAGGTTTTAGGTTAAATAGCACCTTGTGTTGTATAGTAGCCGTGTGACAGCGAGGTTTTAGGTTAAATAGCACCTTGTGTTGTATAGAGTAGCCGTGTGGCAGCGAGGTTTTAGGTTAAATAGCAACCTTGTGTTGTATAGAGTAGCCGTGTGGCAGTGAGGTTTTAGGTTAAATAGCACCTTGTGTTGTATAGAGTAGCCATTATTATTATTATTATTATTCCCGGATTACGCCCCGGTGGCTATAATTAGTAAAATGGTCTGACGATATGAAATAAAATAAACAGACAATAATTTACAAAAGTTACATACAATTATACCATTATTATTAAAATTATGCAATTATAATATTATAATACGGCGTAGCTAATGTAAGCTAAGATCTAGAACAGATATGTAAGCTAAGATCTAGAACAGATATATATCTAGAATTAAGATCTATATGGGTCTCATTCGAATACAGTGAACATATTTAGACTGTCAGTGTAAACTCGCGGATTAGATCCATTTTAGTACTGTATGGGGCGTCGGCATTGTTTAATATTGATTGGAAGTATAGGCTGCAAAAGTGTTCCTCTGGAGTCAACGAGTTCAGGAGGTATGGGAATTTGCAATTGCGGATGCAAAGATTTAGTTTATATAGGTGGGTTGCCAATGATATTAATGAAGGTAAGCCTACTTTCCATGAGTTCATCATATATACCTTGTATAGTTCAATACAATCTTCCCCGCTAAGATGGATACTGAGTAGTCGGCCAAACAAGTAAGTCAGCTTATCATTATGACTATTGAATATATTATATATCGACCGGCATTGATGTGCAAGGATGGTATTAGAGAGATCTGCAGATCCAAATAACACGTTTAATACCTTGTTTTTAATGTAGTTCCCCGCATGCAGTATCGATCGCATACCCTTCCTACATGTAGTTCCAACATCATCTATTAGTTTAGTACTCAGTGATGATGATCCATAAGTAATGCTCGGGATGCATACTGACCTCCATATTGTAGCTGTCACATTTAACGAGACTGAGTTTGGTTTTAGACCGCGGGATGAAAGCATTGAGCAGTTCATCCATATCTTGCTGGTAAACAAGTCCTTTAGGTTTTTATCTGTACCTGGTAAGGGTAGACCCATATATGTGCAGGTTGGCTCAGAAAAAAGGGTGTCACCAATTATCTTTAATGATTCTCCAATAGACATTGAGCTATCCGGGTTCGACACGATAAAGTGGGTTTTCTTTATATTAATCTTCAAATTGAGTTCTGTCAGTGAGTTAGTCAGTATATTAGTTAGAGCCTCGATATCATGTATGGAGTTAGCAAGCACAATGATATCGTCAGCATAGCTGACAATTGAGAAAGATTGGTGCCCTAAGTGAATTCCCAGGCCACTGTTGACTATTTCGTTCACCATTTCAGCAATGTAGAAATTAAACAAGAGGGGTGACAGGACCCCACCTTGCCGAACTCCTTGACCAAGATGAATCCCTTCACTGTGTATGTATCCATCACAATTCAGGAATGCCAAGGAGTTCCTATAGTAAGATTCAATAGCATTCACGAGTTTATTATTTAGCTTGGTCTGTCGAAGTTTGTCAAAAAGCTTATGATAGCTGACTTTATCGAAAGCTGAAGATAGGTCGAGGGAGAGCATGTATATTGGAGAGTTCTTCTTGTTGAAATATTTTATGAGGTTATTAACTGTTAGGTATGCAGATTCGGAGCTTAAGTTTTCCTTGTATCCCATCTGGAGGTCATTTGTCTTGAGGATTTCTTTCATATCACCCTTAATGGTAATCTCCCACAACTTTGCAAGTGTTGCTAAAATGGTGATCATTCTTGAGTTATTTTCTGGAGCAATCTGTAGCTTCTGGTTCTTAGATGGTTTTGGTACTGCCAACATAAGTCCTGTGCACAGAATCTTTGGACATTCACCACTATAATTCATTTGGTTAAATATATCGGCAATAAATTTACATAAAATATGTGAGGACCCATAGTGGAGATGTTCAGATTGAATGTTATAATAATCCCCTGTTTTCCCCTTATTAAGTTCTTTTATATTTTCTTCAATGGTTAATGCAGTCACAAATTTATTAGCTTGTTTGGAGTCATTATAGACCGGATTTATGTTGCTTGGGCACGTATGCGTATGGTCACTTGGTTGTGGAGCTTCTGTAGGATTATCAGAATTGAAGTGACTTTTGAGTTCGTTGTGAAGAGTGTCTGCAGCAGTGGGTGACATTGGTTTCCTTGGTTTGACCATCTTTATCAATTTCCAGAAATGTTTTGGGTTTCTGGTTGATTCTGCTAGCTCCTTAATATGAGAGTTATAAGAGTGGTACATGCTCTGTTGGTTGCTCTTGAGTAGTGCCCTGTGCTCCAGGTAGCACTGCATATAATGTAGGTGGCTCTCTGTATCTGATATCCCCCCATGTCTCTTATATATCTTTTTGGCTTCTTTCAGTTTCTTTTCACATTTTTGAAGTTCAAACTTATTTGAGATGCTACAGTTTTTCCGGTCCATGTGATGTCTCTTCTTCTTCTGGTGAACTCTAATATAGGGGATGTTTCTTTTGGATGACTCCATCAAGGTATCCATAAGTTTCTTCAACATAATTTCTGGATTTCGGGAGCTGGCTATATCCTGATTAATAGTTGTTAATTTGTTAACAATATCTGATTTGTAGTTGTTGATAGCTTCTGGAGTAGCCTTATTAAAATAGAAGATATCCTTTAGTTGCTTATGTCTGTGTTTGGCAGGTATTGCAGAGGTTACCTGATTAAATGTGAATATTGCCTGCAGTGGAACATGATCGGAGCGGTTTGTGTGATCCTCGTCAAATACTTTGCTCTCTAGATGGTTATCCTCAATGTTCTGAGGAATTAGAATATGGTCAATATAACTGCTCCTTGAAGTAGTTCCATCTTTAGACTTGAAATAGTATGTGTATTCATTACCGCTTCCTTTTATAGTCATATCTGTAACTATTAGGTTATAGCTCGACACTATTTGTTTTTCAAATATCATGCCAAATTCAGAGTACTTGTCTGGTCCTCGCATATACTTATCATGTCTCCCAATGGAGCCATTGGTGTCTCCAGCTATAATTAGAGGCAGTGCTATATCTTCACAGTCTTCTATTAGTAGGGCTAATTCAGACAATACTTTTATATACTCTTCTCTATTTCCATCCTGCTTACAGTCTGCAGGCAAGTATATGCACGCGATCCCAATATCATTTGCATATTTACCCTGAAGCCGTATTGCTTTTATCCGATCTGAGTTCGAATGAATTGTCGAGCAGTATTGCAAGATATTTTCCTTCACCATAAGAGCGACACCACCTTCGCCACGTACTCTAGGTTTATTGATCAGCATCCCATGGGCTATAGAGTAATTGACTACTGCGTAATTGGGAAAAGTATTTCCTGGATTAAAGTGGTATTCAGCCTCCCTTGGGTTGAGCCAGTGTTCCTGTAACACTAATATATCAGGGTTGTTTTCCATCAGAAGTTTGTCAATATATAATTTATTTCTCAGATACCCCTGGCAGTTGTATGTCATTATGTTAAGACGTTCTGAGATTGCTGAAGGTATCTCCTCATGAGGGGTCATATTCTCTAAAGCTATATTGGACACTGGCAATACCTTCATTTCCTTTTGAGGTTTATTAGTGTTTAAGGATAACTTGTCATTATACCCATTCCCCAGTATTTTCATTGTATTTGATTTAAAAATGATAGCGATGATCCTGATATTTTTGTTGGTTTCTTGGTACTTGTCTATTAACCCCATTTGAGTTTCGTTTGTCCTGATCTTTGTGGTTCGAAGAGTTGTAGTTTAGGCTCCAGTTGTTACGGTGAGATTTTTCTCTCATAAAGTCTCGCTGATTGTAGGGATTCGAATAATTATTGGAGTATGTGTTAAGCCCTCTGGTGTATTGTTGTCCCTCAGGATATTGGCCCATTTTATTATAATTGTTATGACTGCTAAAGTCACTATTATTATCTCTATTGGGGTACCTGCTGTAAGTCCTAGTGTAGAATCTATAATAGTTGCTATCTGTCCTATATGTTGGAGAGTTGCTTTGCCTGTATCCTGTTGATCGCCCCCTATTGCTTTCAGCACCAGCACCAGAATTTTGCTTATGCTCGTAACTCTGTGGCCCAGTTTGGTTCTCTTCTGCATTTCTTTCAGACTCTTTATCCTGGTTATGACTCTTCCTAAAACTTGTCCATTCCCTGACTTGAGGTTCACGGCCTGGCCAAATTGATGTATTCATAAACAATTCAAGATCAGACTTCTCCACTACTACTTTAGCTTCCTTTTCATGCCCTCTGGTCCCTCTTACCCATACATGTATCGGCCTAATAGCTGTTTGATAGTGACATAGCTGGGATAGCGATACAGAGGAGGTATTTGGCGGTAAACCTGTTACAATTATTGTTCTGGTTTTATCTTCCTGCTGTACAGGCACATCTTGTATTTTATGTGTGCTATTACAGCATGTAGTCTGAGCTTGTTTAGGAGTCGTGTCATGAGGGTTTTTATCCTGGTGAGGGTTTGACATATTTGTATTTGATTTGTTATCAGCTTTTTCGTCCAAGAGCGACTTTAGTAATATATTTTGTTGCTTTAAAAGATTTGCTACTATAGAGTCCTCATCAAGTGCAGTAAAGTGATTTGATATGGGTATGATTGCTTCAGGTGGTTTCGTACTAGTTTGTTTTTGATGGGAAGGGGCTTTCGGCTTAGTCCATACATTTTTGCTATGTAACACATCTTCTATACTGATTGGATTTGGAATTGATATATGATTGTTGTTTAAGTTTTTAGTATCATTGGAACTGCTATCCTGCAGTTCATCTACAGTTATGAATTCACCAACACTATCCTCAGTTGACCAGGTCGTATCTGTACCCCCCTCATCTATTGTAGGAGAATGAGTTTGAGCTTTCATCACCCTTTTCCGTTTCTGTTTCTTGCGTGGATTTGGTGCCTTAGGTTGTTTTGTCACAGTCCCCTTTCTTTCTTGATTCCATTGATTTGCCCGCTCTATGGTTGCTTGTAAATCAGCGTTAGTGGTCTTTTCCTTGGAAACTGCATGTTCAAGTTGAGTAATTTTTTTCTCTAGTTGGGAGATCTTTTTTGTTGATGTTAAATACAGGGTGTTGAGACTTTTGACTTCAACTTGCAAATTTGTAACCAGGCTGATAAGTTCGAGAAGTCCAAATGCATTTGTTGATGAGGAGTTGATGCGCTTCT
Organism: Nemertoderma westbladi; assembly: GCA_032718475.1. Lineage (NCBI taxonomy): Eukaryota > Metazoa > Xenacoelomorpha > Nemertodermatida > Nemertodermatidae > Nemertoderma > Nemertoderma westbladi. The sequence continues at coordinate 125,969 of JAUCBJ010000069.1, read as the reverse complement.
TAAAGTTTGCACTCAGAGCTTTATTGTAAATGACATGAGCAAATTCAGCCACATCCTTTGACAGTTCTTCAATTGATTTCCTATTAATGATAGAGCACTGTACTCCTAGTATTTCGCCTATAAGATTATCAGAAATTTCCTTAAATAATAATTTCTGCAGCTTTCCCAATTTGTTCATTCCCAGAGTGATTAAAGATTTGGCAAGGTCATCCTTTGGGTTTTGCAGAAGTTTTAACCGCTTTATAACTGAAATAAAGTCAGAGGCCCTCTGTACAGACTCCATAGCATCCTGTAACTCAGTAGCCTCTGAGTCATTGCTGTTTATATACTGAACATCAGATGTGGATGCATTGCTAGTATTGTGCTTATTAGAGATTGGTGATAGATCGGAAGGCCAAATTGGTATGCCATGGAGATCTAATACTTTGACTTCGTCAATACATCTCTTCAACCATGAACGCATTTGGTTGCTGTTAACTGTTAGTATATCTTTTTGATTGTTAGCAATTGCAAGGGCGTGTTGACATAGGAAAGCACCACAGTCAAAATTATTCTTCTGTTTTGGGAAATGATAATTTGAGTTGCAAGCTTTCCATGCTGTGATATTTGTTTCTGCCCCGATTGCTTCGTCTAAGATAGTGAGGTTTTTAGCAATCTCTCGTGTTGTCTTAGTTGGCTTCTTATTACGAAAAGAACAAACTTTATACACTGTGCGGGTTTTTACTTCAGCAACATGGAGTATAAAATGGCCGCTATGACATTCTGGGAAAAAGATAAATTCACATCCTCTTTCTGCATTCCTATTCCTTTCAATATATGGTTTTGCGAAGAATTTAAGTGCTTCAAACCTATCATATGTGAAGTTTGTTTGGTGGAACTTTTGTGTGAGCTGGCACACTACTGGAAGTGCCCTTGGTTCAAATTGTCCCAAGAGGCTGAGGAATGCATCAACAATGCCATCAGAGATCCAACTGCCTGGTTGTAATGTTTTTATGTCTTCATATGTTGGTAGAATTAGAAAGCTATTCAACTTTGTTTTGCCATCTTTTATGTCTTTGACAAGTTCTTTGATCAGCATGCTTTGTTCAGCATCACTCCTCGGTATTCTTGGTTCAGTGCTGGTTTCTATAATGCTATCATGAGTAATATTACAGGTAGTTGTTTCGTTGTTGGTAGTGGCTTTTGACTGGTTATATGTGGTGTCCCTGGAGTCTAATATATGTGGGGTAAACACATTTGCATATACTGAGAGATTGGTGTTAGATACTTCATAATTTTCATTCTCCAGGCAATTAGTGGATTGTGACAAGGTGTAAACATTAGTATCACCGATGGTATTTGGAGTGTAGGTTTGAGAATGGGACCTAGTTTGCGGCTGTGTGTGAGGCTGTTCGATATGGGTTTCTGTGATTTCGTCAATGTTTGTGTCTGTGGGTAGATTATGGGAGTCTGGTATTTCAAAGATAGTGCTTCCCCCTACAGATGTTATACACTCAGCTACATAAGGGTCATATTGATGTCCCCCTTCTTTATTGTCTGTATGTCCTCCCCCCAGCATGTGGCCCATGGCAATATCTTTAAATTTGTTAGAAAAGGAAAAACAATTTGGCAAATCGCCTGTTTCACAGATTGAGGAGTTACATATGTGTGTCTGTGTATTCCTATGACTTGCTTTCAAAGCCTCTGATTTACTACCAGCATGGTTACATAGACAGGTACAGTAGTCAATGGTGCAGGTTCTGCCTGTATCTGTACAGGTATTATTTAAAAACGAAAGTTTAGTTTCAGAAATTGATGTATCATTGGCTACTATTGTATTGGTATGAATGTCTACTGGTACATCATATCTAGTGGTGCCAACCTGAACTGGGTTATCATTGGTTGTATGGATACCCGGGCCTCCTCCCCAGCTCAGGTTTACTTTGACATTGTTATTGGCTCGTACTACCCAACTTCCATCATCCAATTGGTCTTCAATGATGGGATTTGTCGGCAGGAAGTCGGTAGTCCTCGTTGCCCTGGATCTGTCGTGGTTTATTAGCCTGGACACGCCGGGATTTATTGGCCCAGACTCAGCGGGATTAATCGGCCCAGACTCGGCGAGATTTATCGGCCCAGACTCGGCAGGATTTGTCCCTCGGAAATCGACCGAATTCATCGTCATTTCACCGCATCTGTCGTTGTTTGTTAACCCAGAATCGGCGGTATTTATTGGCCTAGACTCGGCGGGATTTATCGGCCCAGACTCAGCGGGATTAATCGACCACAAGTCGATAGGATTAGTCGTCGTTGCACCGCATCTGTCATTGTTCGTTAACCCAGAATCGGCAGTATATATTGGCCTAGACTCGGCGGGATTTATTGGCCCAGACTCGGCGGGATTAATTGACCGGAAGTCGATAGGATTAGTCGTTGTTGCACCGCATCTGTCGTTGTAAGTTAACCCAGAATCGGCGGTGTTTATTGGCCCAGACTCGGCGAGACTTATCGGCCCAGACTCGGCGGGATTTGTCCCTCGGAAATCGACCGAATTAATCGTTGTTGCACCGCATCTGTCGTTGTTTTTTAACCCAGAATCGGCGGTATTTATCGGCCCAGACTCGGCGGGATTTATCGGCCCAGACTCGGCGGGATTAATAGACCGGAAGTCGATAGGATTAGTCGTCGTTGCACCGCATCTGTTGTGGTTCATTAACCCAGAATCGGCGGTATTTATTGGCCCAGACTCGGCGGGATTTATCGGCCCAGTCTCGGCGGGATTAATCGACTGGAAGTCGATAGGATTAGTTGTCGTTGCACCGCATCTGTTGTGGTTCGTTAACCCAGAATCGGCGGTATTTATTGACCCAGACTCGGCGGGATTTATCGGCCCAGTCTCGGCGGGATTTATCGGCCCAGTCTCGGCGGGATTTATCGGCCCAGTCTCAGCGGGATTAATCGACCGGAAATCAATAGGATTAGTCGTCGTTGCACCGCATCTATCGTTGTTTGTTAACCCAGAATCGGCGGTATTTATTGGCCCAGACTCGGTGGGATTTATCGGCCCAGACTCGGCGGGATTAATAGACCGGAAGTCAATAGGATTAGTCGTCGTTGCACCGCATCTATCGTTGTTTGTTAACCCAGAATCGGCGGTATTTATTGGCCCAGACTCGGTGGGATTTATCGGCCCAGACTCGGCGGGATTAATAGACCGGAAGTCAATAGGATTAGTCGTCGTTGTACCGCATCTATCGTTGTTTGTTAACCCAGAATCGGCGGTATTTATTGGCCCAGACTCGGTGGGATTTATCGGCCCAGACTCGGCGGGATTAATAGACCGGAAGTCAATAGGATTAGTCGTCGTTGCACCGCATCTATCGTTGTTTGTTAACCCAGAATCGGCGGTATTTATTGGCCCAGACTCGGTGGGATTTATCGGCCCAGACTCGGCGGGATTAATAGACCGGAAGTCAATAGGATTAGTCGTCGTTGTACCGCATCTATCGTTGTTTGTTAACCCAGAATCGGCGGTGTTTATTGGCCCAGACTCGGCGAGACTTATCGGCCCAGACTCGGCGGGATTTGTCCCTCGGAAATCGACCGAATTAATCGTTGTTGCACCGCATCTGTCGTTGTTTGTTAACCCAGAATCGGCGGTATTTATCGGCCCAGACTCGGCGGGATTTATCGGCCCAGACTCGGCGGGATTAATAGACCGGAAGTCGATAGGATTAGTCGTCGTTGCACCGCATCTGTTGTGGTTCATTAACCCAGAATCGGCGGTATTTATTGGCCCAGACTCGGCGGGATTTATCGGCCCAGTCTCGGCGGGATTAATCGACCGGAAGTCGATAGGATTAGTTGTCGTTGCACCGCATCTGTTGTGGTTCGTTAACCCAGAATCGGCGGTATTTATTGACCCAGACTCGGCGGGATTTATCGGCCCAGTCTCGGCGGGATTTATCGGCCCAGTCTCGGCGGGATTTATCGGCCCAGTCTCAGCGGGATTAATCGACCGGAAATCAATAGGATTAGTCGTCGTTGCACCGCATCTATTGTTGTTTGTTAACCCAGAATCGGCGGTATTTATTGGCCCAGACTCGGTGGGATTTATCGGCCCAGACTCGGCGGGATTAATAGACCGGAAGTCAATAGGATTAGTCGTCGTTGCACCGCATCTATCGTTGTTTGTTAACCCAGAATCGGCGGTATTTATTGGCCCAGACTCGGTGGGATTTATCGGCCCAGACTCGGCGGGATTAATAGACCGGAAGTCAATAGGATTAGTCGTCGTTGTACCGCATCTATCGTTGTTTGTTAACCCAGAATCGGCGGTATTTATTGGCCCAGACTCGGTGGGATTTATCGGCCCAGACTCGGCGGGATTAATAGACCGGAAGTCAATAGGATTAGTCGTCGTTGCACCGCATCTATCGTTGTTTGTTAACCCAGAATCGGCGGTATTTATTGGCCCAGACTCGGTGGGATTTATCGGCCCAGACTCGGCGGGATTAATAGACCGGAAGTCAATAGGATTAGTCGTCGTTGTACCGCATCTATCGTTGTTTGTTAACCCAGAATCGGCGGTATTTATTGGCCCAGACTCGGTGGGATTTATCGGCCCAGACTCGGCGGGATTAATCGACCGGAAGTAGATAGGATTAGTCGTCGTTGCACCGCATCTGTTGTGGTTCGTTAACCCAGAATCGGCGGTATTTATTGGCCCAGTCTCGGCGGGATTTATCGGCCCAGTCTCGGCGGGATTAATCGACCGGAAGTCGATAGGATTAGTTGTCGTTGCACCGCATCTGTTGTGGTTCGTTAACCCAGAATCGGCGGTATTTATTGACCCAGACTCGGCGGGATTTATCGGCCCAGTCTCGGCGGGATTTATCGGCCCAGTCTCGGCGGGATTTATCGGCCCAGTCTCAGCGGGATTAATCGACCGGAAGTCAATAGGATTAGTCGTCGCTGCACCGCATCTATCGTTGTTTGTTAACCCAGAATCGGCGGTATTTATTGGCCCAGACTCAGTGGGATTTATCGGCCCAGACTCGGCGGGATTAATAGACCGGAAGTCGATAGGATTAGTCGTCGTTGTACCGCATCTATCGTTGTTTGTTAACCCAGAATCGGCGGTATTTATTGGCCCGGACTCGGTGGGATTTATCGGCCCAGACTCGGCGGGATTAATCGACCGGAAGTAGATAGGATTAGTCGTCGTTGCACCGCATCTGTTGTGGTTCGTTAACCCAGAATCGGCGGGATTTATCGGCCCAGTCTCGGCGGGATTAATCGACCGGAAGTCGATAGGATTAGTTGTCATTGCACCGCATCTGTCATGGGTTATGGACTTAGAATCGGCGACATTTGTGAACCCAGGATCGGATGAATTTTTCGATTCTGATCCACCAGTATTCTTCGTCGTCATTGTAATCCGTCCGCCTCCATTAGTTGGGAGAGATGGCGCGGGTCCTTTGCTGCGAGTATGGGGTGGTCGTGGCGGGGTGCGACACACAGGCATTGTCTTTGACAATGCAGTAAAGTGCAAGTTATATTTACAATATATACCGGTCAGCAGTCCAGCAGAATTAATTAATTAACTACAACTTTGTTACAAGTAGGGTGGTTGATACAGGCAATTAACTGCTACGGTTTAGGATCTGGTTACGGATTACGGTTTACGGATTACGGCCATTGTGGAGCGAGGTTTTAGGTTAAATAGCAACCTTGTGTTGTATAGAGTAGCCGTGTGGCAGTGAGGTTTTAGGTTAAATAGCACCTTGTGTTGTATAGAGTAGCCATTGTGGAGCGAGGTTTTAGGTTAAATAGCAACCTTGTGTTGTATAGAGTAGCCGTGTGACAGCGAGGTTTTAGGTTAAATAGCAACCTTGTGTTGTAGAGTAGCCATTGTGGAGCGAGGTTTTAGGTTAAATAGCACCTTGTGTTGTATAGAGTAGCCGTGTGACAGTGAGGTTATAGGTTAAATAGCACCTTGTGTTGTATAGAGTAGCCGTGTGACAGCGAGGTTATAGGTTAAATAGCACCTTGTGTTGTATAGAGTAGCCGTGTGAGAGCGATGTTTTAGGTTAAATAGCACCTTGTGTTGTATAGAGTAGCCGTGTGACAGCGAGGTTTTAGGTTAAATAGCAACCTTGTGTTGTAGAGTAGCCATTGTGGAGCGAGGTTTTAGGTTAAATAGCACCTTGTGTTGTATAGAGTAGCCGTGTGACAGTGAGGTTTTAGGTTAAATAGCAACCTTGTGTTGTATAGAGTAGCCGTGTGACAGCGAGGTTTTAGGTTAAATAGCACCTTGTGTTGTAGAGTAGCCATTGTGGAGCGAGGTTTTAGGTGAAATAGAACCTTGTGTTGTATAGAGTAGCCGTGTGACAGTGAGGTTTTAGGTTAAATAGCAACCTTGTGTTGTATAGAGTAGCCATTGTGGAGCGAGGTTTTAGGTTAAATAGCACCTTGTGTTGTATAGAGTAGCCGTGTGACAGTGAGGTTTTAGGTTAAATAGCAACCTTGTGTTGTATAGAGTAGCCGTGTGAGAGCGAGGTTTTAGGTTAAATAGCACCTTGTGTTGTATAGAGTAGCCGTGTGAGAGCGAGGTTTTAGGTTAAATAGCACCTTGTGTTGTATAGAGTAGCCGTGTGACAGTGAGGTTTTAGGTTAAATAGCAACCTTGTGTTGTATAGAGTAGCCGTGTGAGAGCGAGGTTTTAGGTTAAATAGCACCTTGTGTTGTATAGAGTAGCCGTGTGAGAGCGAGGTTTTAGGTTAAATAGCACCTTGTGTTGTATAGAGTAGCCGTGTGACAGTGAGGTTTTAGGTTAAATAGCAACCTTGTGTTGTATAGAGTAGCCGTGTGAGAGCGAGGTTTTAGGTTAAATAGCACCTTGTGTTGTATAGAGTAGCCGTGTGAGAGCGAGGTTTTAGGTTAAATAGCACCTTGTGTTGTATAGAGTAGCCGTGTGACAGTGAGGTTTTAGGTTAAATAGCAACCTTGTGTTGTATAGAGTAGCCGTGTGAGAGCGAGGTTTTAGGTTAAATAGCACCTTGTGTTGTATAGAGTAGCCGTGTGAGAGCGAGGTTTTAGGTTAAATAGCACCTTGTGTTGTATAGAGTAGCCGTGTGACAGTGAGGTTTTAGGTTAAATAGCACCTTGTGTTGTATAGAGTAGCCGTGTGACAGTGAGGTTTTAGGTTAAATAGCAACCTTGTGTTGTATAGAGTAGCCGTGTGAGAGCGAGGTTTTAGGTTAAATAGCACCTTGTGTTGTAGAGTAGCCGTGTGGCAGTGAGGTTTTAGGTTAAATAGCACCTTGTGTTGTATAGAGTAGCCGTGTGACAGTGAGGTTTTAGGTTAAATAGCACCTTGTGTTGTATAGAGTAGCCGTGTGACAGTGAGGTTTTAGGTTAAATAGCAACCTTGTGTTGTATAGAGTAGCCGTGTGGCAGCGAGGTTTTAGGTTAAATAGCACCTTGTGTTGTATAGAGTAGCCGTGTGAGAGCGAGGTTTTAGGTTAAATAGCACCTTGTGTTGTATAGAGTAGCCGTGTGAGAGCGAGGTTTTAGGTTAAATAGCACCTTGTGTTGTATAGAGTAGCCGTGTGAGAGCGAGGTTTTAGGTTAAATAGCAACCTTGTGTTGTATAGAGTAGCCGTATGACAGCGAGGTTTTAGGTTAAATAGCAACCTTGTGTTGTATAGAGTAGCCGTATGACAGCGAGGTTTTAGGTTAAATAGCAACCTTGTGTTGTATAGAGTAGCCGTGTGACAGTGAGGTTTTAGGTTAAATAGCAACCTTGTGTTGTATAGAGTAGCCGTGTGAGAGCGAGGTTTTAGGTTAAATAGCAACCTTGTGTTGTATAGAGTAGCCATTGTGGAGCGAGGTTTTAGGTTAAATAGCACCTTGTGTTGTATAGAGTAGCCGTGTGACAGTGAGGTTTTAGGTTAAATAGCAACCTTGTGTTGTATAGAGTAGCCGTGTGAGAGCGAGGTTTTAGGTTAAATAGCAACCTTGTGTTGTATAGAGTAGCCGTGTGACAGCGAGGTTTTAGGTTAAATAGCAACCTTGTGTTGTATAGAGTAGCCGTGTGACAGCGAGGTTTTAGGTTAAATAGCACCTTGTGTTGTATAGAGTAGCCATTGTGGAGCGAGGTTTTAGGTTAAATAGCACCTTGTGTTGTATAGAGTAGCCGTGTGACAGTGAGGTTTTAGGTTAAATAGCAACCTTGTGTTGTATAGAGTAGCCGTGTGAGAGCGAGGTTTTAGGTTAAATAGCACCTTGTGTTGTATAGAGTAGCCGTGTGGCAGCGAGGTTTTAGGTTAAATAGCACCTTGTGTTGTATAGAGTAGCCGTGTGACAGTGAGGTTTTAGGTTAAATAGCAACCTTGTGTTGTAGAGAGTAGCCGTGTGAGAGCGAGGTTTTAGGTTAAATAGCACCTTGTGTTGTATAGAGTAGCCGTGTGAGAGCGAGGTTTTAGGTTAAATAGCACCTTGTGTTGTATAGAGTAGCCATTGTGGAGCGAGGTTTTAGGTTAAATAGCAACCTTGTGTTGTATAGAGTAGCCGTGTGAGAGCGAGGTTTTAGGTTAAATAGCACCTTGTGTTGTATAGAGTAGCCATTGTGGAGCGAGGTTTTAGGTTAAATAGCAACCTTGTGTTGTATAGAGTAGCCATTGTGGAGCGAGGTTTTAGGTTAAATAGCAACCTTGTGTTGTATAGAGTAGCCGTGTGACAGTGAGGTTTTAGGTTAAATAGCACCTTGTGTTGTAGAGTAGCCGTGTGAGAGCGAGGTTTTAGGTTAAATAGCACCTTGTGTTGTATAGAGTAGCCATTGTGGAGCGGGGTTTTAGGTTAAATAGCAACCTTGTGTTGTAGAGTAGCCATTGTGGAGCGAGGTTTTAGGTTAAATAGCACCTTGTGTTGTATAGAGTAGCCGTGTGAGAGCGAGGTTTTAGGTTAAATAGCACCTTGTGTTGTATAGAGTAGCCATTGTGGAGCGAGGTTTTAGGTTAAATAGCACCTTGTGTTGTATAGAGTAGCCATTGTGGAGCGAGGTTTTAGGTTAAATAGCAACCTTGTGTTGTATAGAGTAGCCGTGTGACAGTGAGGTTTTAGGTTAAATAGCACCTTGTGTTGTAGAGTAGCCGTGTGAGAGCGAGGTTTTAGGTTAAATAGCAACCTTGTGTTGTATAGAGTAGCCGTGTGACAGTGAGGTTTTAGGTTAAATAGCAACCTTGTGTTGTATAGAGTAGCCGTGTGACAGCGAGGTTTTAGGTTAAATAGCAACCTTGTGTTGTAGAGTAGCCATTGTGGAGCGAGGTTTTAGGTTAAATAGCACCTTGTGTTGTATAGAGTAGCCGTGTGGCAGTGAGGTTTTAGGTTAAATAGCAACCTTGTGTTGTATAGAGTAGCCGTGTGGCAGCGAGGTTTTAGGTTAAATAGCACCTTGTGTTGTATAGAGTAGCCGTGTGACAGCGAGGTTTTAGGTTAAATAGCACCTTGTGTTGTATAGAGTAGCCGTGTGACAGTGAGGTTTTAGGTTAAATAGCAACATTGTGTTGTATAGAGTAGCCGTGTGAGAGCGAGGTTTTAGGTTAAATAGCAACCTTGTGTTGTATAGAGTAGCCATTGTGGAGCAAGGTTTTAGGTTAAATAGCACCTTGTGTTGTAGAGTAGCCATTGTGGAGCGAGGTTTTAGGTTAAATAGCAACCTTGTGTTGTATAGAGTAGCCGTGTGACAGTGAGGTTTTAGGTTAAATAGCACCTTGTGTTGTAGAGTAGCCGTGTGAGAGCGAGGTTTTAGGTTAAATAGCAACCTTGTGTTGTAGAGTAGCCATTGTGGAGCGAGGTTTTAGGTTAAATAGCAACCTTGTGTTGTATAGAGTAGCCGTGTGACAGTGAGGTTTTAGGTTAAATAGCACCTTGTGTTGTAGAGTAGCCGTGTGAGAGCGGGGTTTTAGGTTAAATAGCAACCTTGTGTTGTAGAGTAGCCATTGTGGAGCGAGGTTTTAGGTTAAATAGCACCTTGTGTTGTATAGAGTAGCCATTGTGGAGCGAGGTTTTAGGTTAAATAGCAACCTTGTGTTGTAGAGTAGCCATTGTGGAGCGAGGTTTTAGGTTAAATAGCACCTTGTGTTGTATAGAGTAGCCATTGTGGAGCGAGGTTTTAGGTTAAATAGCAACCTTGTGTTGTATAGAGTAGCCGTGTGACAGTGAGGTTTTAGGTTAAATAGCACCTTGTGTTGTAGAGTAGCCGTGTGAGAGCGGGGTTTTAGGTTAAATAGCACCTTGTGTTGTAGAGTAGCCGTGTGAGAGCGAGGTTTTAGGTTAAATAGCACCTTGTGTTGTATAGAGTAGCCATTGTGGAGCGAGGTTTTAGGTTAAATAGCAACCTTGTGTTGTATAGAGTAGCCGTGTGACAGTGAGGTTTTAGGTTAAATAGCACCTTGTGTTGTAGAGTAGCCGTGTGAGAGCGAGGTTTTAGGTTAAATAGCACCTTGTGTTGTATAGAGTAGCCATTGTGGAGCGAGGTTTTAGGTTAAATAGCAACCTTGTGTTGTATAGAGTAGCCGTGTGACAGTGAGGTTTTAGGTTAAATAGCACCTTGTGTTGTAGAGTAGCCGTGTGAGAGCGGGGTTTTAGGTTAAATAGCACCTTGTGTTGTATAGAGTAGCCGTGTGAGAGCGGGGTTTTAGGTTAAATAGCAACCTTGTGTTGTAGAGTAGCCATTGTGGAGCGAGGTTTTAGGTTAAATAGCACCTTGTGTTGTATAGAGTAGCCATTGTGGAGCGAGGTTTTAGGTTAAATAGCAACCTTGTGTTGTAGAATAGCCATTGTGGAGCGAGGTTTTAGGTTAAATAGCACCTTGTGTTGTAGAGTAGCCGTGTGGCAGCGAGGTTTTAGGTTAAATAGCACCTTGTGTTGTATAGAGTAGCCGTGTGACAGCGAGGTTTTAGGTTAAATAGCAACCTTGTGTTGTATAGAGTAGCCGTGTGGCAGCGAGGTTTTAGGTTAAATAGCACCTTGTGTTGTATAGAGTAGCCATTGTGGAGCGAGGTTTTAGGTTAAATAGCAACCTTGTGTTGTAGAGTAGCCATTGTGGAGCGAGGTTTTAGGTTAAATAGCACCTTGTGTTGTATAGAGTAGCCATTGTGGAGCGAGGTTTTAGGTTAAATAGCAACCTTGTGTTGTATAGAGTAGCCGTGTGGCAGCGAGGTTTTAGGTTAAATAGCAACCTTGTGTTGTATAGAGTAGCCGTGTGACAGTGAGGTTTTAGGTTAAATAGCAACCTTGTGTTGTATAGAGTAGCCGTGTGACAGTGAGGTTTTAGGTTAAATAGCACCTTGTGTTGTAGAGTAGCCATTGTGGAGCGAGGTTTTAGGTTAAATAGCACCTTGTGTTGTAGAGTAGCCGTGTGAGAGCGGGGTTTTAGGTTAAATAGCAACCTTGTGTTGTAGAGTAGCCGTGTGAGAGCGAGGTTTTAGGTTAAATAGCACCTTGTGTTGTATAGAGTAGCCATGTGAGAGCGAGGTTTTAGGTTAAATAGCACCTTGTGTTGTATAGAGTAGCCGTGTGACAGCGAGGTTTTAGGTTAAATAGCAACCTTGTGTTGTAGAGTAGCCATTGTGGAGCGAGGTTTTAGGTTAAATAGCACCTTGTGTTGTATAGAGTAGCCGTGTGACAGTGAGGTTTTAGGTTAAATAGCAACCTTGTGTTGTATAGAGTAGCCGTGTGACAGCGAGGTTTTAGGTTAAATAGCACCTTGTGTTGTAGAGTAGCCGTGTGGCAGCGAGGTTTTAGGTTAAATAGCAACCTTGTGTTGTAGAGAGTAGCCGTGTGACAGTGAGGTTTTAGGTTAAATAGCACCTTGTGTTGTAGAGTAGCCGTGTGACAGTGAGGTTTTAGGTTAAATAGCACCTTGTGTTGTAGAGTAGCCGTGTGACAGTGAGGTTTTAGGTTAAATAGCACCTTGTGTTGTAGAGTAGCCATTGTGGAGCGAGGTTTTAGGTTAAATAGCACCTTGTGTTGTAGAGTAGCCATTGTGGAGCGAGGTTTTAGGTTAAATAGCACCTTGTGTTGTATAGAGTAGCCATTGTGGAGCGAGGTTTTAGGTTAAATAGCAACCTTGTGTTGTATAGAGTAGCCATTGTGGAGCGAGGTTTTAGGTTAAATAGCAACCTTGTGTTGTATAGAGTAGCCGTGTGACAGTGAGGTTTTAGGTTAAATAGCACCTTGTGTTGTAGAGTAGCCGTGTGACAGTGAGGTTTTAGGTTAAATAGCACCTTGTGTTGTAGAGTAGCCATTGTGGAGCGAGGTTTTAGGTTAAATAGCACCTTGTGTTGTAGAGTAGCCATTGTGGAGCGAGGTTTTAGGTTAAATAGCAACCTTGTGTTGTATAGAGTAGCCATTGTGGAGCGAGGTTTTAGGTTAAATAGCAACCTTGTGTTGTATAGAGTAGCCATTGTGGAGCGAGGTTTTAGGTTAAATAGCACCTTGTGTTGTATAGAGTAGCCGTGTGGCAGTGAGGTTTTAGGTTAAATAACACCTTGTGTTGTATAGAGTAGCCGTGTGACAGCGAGGTTTTAGGTTAAATAGCACCTTGTGTTGTATAGAGTAGCCGTGTGGCAGCGAGGTTTTAGGTTAAATAGCAACCTTGTGTTGTATAGAGTAGCCGTGTGAGAGCGAGGTTTTAGGTTAAATAGCAACCTTGTGTTGTATAGAGTAGCCGTGTGGCAGCGAGGTTTTAGGTTAAATAGCAACCTTGTGTTGTATAGAGTAGCCGTGTGACAGTGAGGTTTTAGGTTAAATAGCAACCTTGTGTTGTATAGAGTAGCCGTGTGGCAGTGAGGTTTTAGGTTAAATAGCAACCTTGTGTTGTATAGAGTAGCCGTGTGGCAGTGAGGTTTTAGGTTAAATAGCAACCTTGTGTTGTATAGAGTAGCCGTGTGGCAGTGAGGTTTTAGGTTAAATAGCAACCTTGTGTTGTATAGAGTAGCCGTGTGGCAGTGAGGTTTTAGGTTAAATAGCAACCTTGTGTTGTATAGAGTAGCCGTGTGGCAGTGAGGTTTTAGGTTAAATAGCAACCTTGTGTTGTATAGAGTAGCCGTGTGGCAGTGAGGTTTTAGGTTAAATAGCAACCTTGTGTTGTATAGAGTAGCCGTGTGGCAGTGAGGTTTTAGGTTAAATAGCAACCTTGTGTTGTGTAGAGTAGCCGTGTGGCAGCGAGGTTTTAGGTTAAATAGCAACCTTGTGTTGTATAGAGTAGCCGTGTGGCAGTGAGGTTTTAGGTTAAATAGCAACCTTGTGTTGTAGAGTAGCCGGGTGACAGTGAGGTTTTAGGTTAAATAGCAACCTTGTGTTGTAGAGTAGCCATTGTGGAGCGAGGTTTTAGGTTAAATAGCACCTTGTGTTGTATAGAGTAGCCATTGTGGAGCGAGGTTTTAGGTTAAATAGCAACCTTGTGTTGTATAGAGTAGCCGTGTGGCAGCGAGGTTTTAGGTTAAATAGCAACCTTGTGTTGTAGAGTAGCCATTGTGGAGCGAGGTTTTAGGTTAAATAGCACCTTGTGTTGTATAGAGTAGCCATTGTGGAGCGAGGTTTTAGGTTAAATAGCAACCTTGTGTTGTATAGAGTAGCCGTGTGACAGCGAGGTTTTAGGTTAAATAGAACCTTGTGTTGTATAGAGTAGCCATTGTGGAGCGAGGTTTTAGGTTAAATAGCAACCTTGTGTTGTATAGAGTAGCCGTGTGACAGTGAGGTTTTAGGTTAAATAGCACCTTGTGTTGTAGAGTAGCCGTGTGAGAGCGAGGTTTTAGGTTAAATAGCAACCTTGTGTTGTAGAGTAGCCATTGTGGAGCGAGGTTTTAGGTTAAATAGCACCTTGTGTTGTATAGAGTAGCCGTGTGAGAGCGAGGTTTTAGGTTAAATAGCACCTTGTGTTGTATAGAGTAGCCATTGTGGAGCGAGGTTTTAGGTTAAATAGCACCTTGTGTTGTATAGAGTAGCCGTGTGAGAGCGAGGTTTTAGGTTAAATAGCACCTTGTGTTGTATAGAGTAGCCGTGTGACAGTGAGGTTTTAGGTTAAATAGCACCTTGTGTTGTAGAGTAGCCGTGTGAGAGCGAGGTTTTAGGTTAAATAGCAACCTTGTGTTGTAGAGTAGCCATTGTGGAGCGAGGTTTTAGGTTAAATAGCACCTTGTGTTGTATAGAGTAGCCATTGTGGAGCGAGGTTTTAGGTTAAATAGCAACCTTGTGTTGTATAGAGTAGCCGTGTGGCAGTGAGGTTTTAGGTTAAATAGCACCTTGTGTTGTATAGAGTAGCCATTGTGGAGCGAGGTTTTAGGTTAAATAGCACCTTGTGTTGTATAGAGTAGCCATTGTGGAGCGAGGTTTTAGGTTAAATAGCAACCTTGTGTTGTATAGAGTAGCCGTGTGGGAGCGAGGTTTTAGGTTAAATAGCAACCTTGTGTTGTATAGAGTAGCCGTGTGACAGCGAGGTTTTAGGTTAAATAGCAACCTTGTGTTGTAGAGTAGCCGTGTGGCAGCGAGGTTTTAGGTTAAATAGCACCTTGTGTTGTATAGAGTAGCCATTGTGGAGCGAGGTTTTAGGTTAAATAGCAACCTTGTGTTGTATAGAGTAGCCGTGTGGGAGCGAGGTTTTAGGTTAAATAGCAACCTTGTGTTGTATAGAGTAGCCGTGTGACAGCGAGGTTTTAGGTTAAATAGCAACCTTGTGTTGTTTAGAGTAGCCGTGTGGCAGTGAGGTTTTAGGTTAAATAGCACCTTGTGTTGTAGAGTAGCCGTGTGACAGTGAGGTTTTAGGTTAAATAGCACCTTGTGTTGTATAGAGTAGCCATTGTGGAGCGAGGTTTTAGGTTAAATAGCAACCTTGTGTTGTATAGAGTAGCCGTGTGGCAGTGAGGTTTTAGGTTAAATAGCAACCTTGTGTTGTATAGAGTAGCCGTGTGACAGTGAGGTTTTAGGTTAAATAGCACCTTGTGTTGTATAGAGTAGCCATTGTGGAGCGAGGTTTTAGGTTAAATAGCAACCTTGTGTTGTATAGAGTAGCCGTGTGGCAGTGAGGTTTTAGGTTAAATAGCAACCTTGTGTTGTATAGAGTAGCCATTGTGGAGCGAGGTTTTAGGTTAAATAGCACCTTGTGTTGTATAGAGTAGCCGTGTGACAGTGAGGTTTTAGGTTAAATAGCAACCTTGTGTTGTATAGAGTAGCCGTGTGAGAGCGAGGTTTTAGGTTAAATAGCACCTTGTGTTGTATAGAGTAGCCGTGTGGCAGCGAGGTTTTAGGTTAAATAGCAACCTTGTGTTGTATAGAGTAGCCGTGTGGCAGCGAGGTTTTAGGTTAAATAGCACCTTGTGTTGTAGAGTAGCCATTGTGGAGCGAGGTTTTAGGTTAAATAGCACCTTGTGTTGTATAGAGTAGCCATTGTGGAGCGAGGTTTTAGGTTAAATAGCAACCTTGTGTTGTATAGAGTAGCCGTGTGGCAGTGAGGTTTTAGGTTAAATAGCAACCTTGTGTTGTATAGAGTAGCCGTGTGACAGTGAGGTTTTAGGTTAAATAGCAACCTTGTGTTGTATAGAGTAGCCGTGTGAGAGCGAGGTTTTAGGTTAAATAGCACCTTGTGTTGTATAGAGTAGCCATTGTGGAGCGAGGTTTTAGGTTAAATAGCAACCTTGTGTTGTATAGAGTAGCCGTGTGGCAGCGAGGTTTTAGGTTAAATAGCAACCTTGTGTTGTATAGAGTAGACATTGTGGAGCGAGGTTTTAGGTTAAATAGCACCTTGTGTTGTATAGAGTAGCCGTGTGGCAGAGAGGTTTTAGGTTAAATAGCAACCTTGTGTTGTATAGAGTAGCCGTGTGACAGCGAGGTTTTAGGTTAAATAGCAACCTTGTGTTGTATAGAGTAGCCATTGTGGAGCGAGGTTTTAGGTTAAATAGCACCTTGTGTTGTATAGAGTAGCCGTGTGACAGTGAGGTTTTAGGTTAAATAGCAACCTTGTGTTGTATAGAGTAGCCGTGTGGCAGAGAGGTTTTAGGTTAAATAGCACCTTGTGTTGTATAGAGTAGCCGTGTGGCAGAGAGGTTTTAGGTTAAATAGCACCTTGTGTTGTATAGAGTAGCCGTGTGGCAGAGAGGTTTTAGGTTAAATAGCACCTTGTGTTGTATAGAGTAGCCATTGTGGAGCGAGGTTTTAGGTTAAATAGCACCTTGTGTTGTATAGAGTAGCCGTGTGACAGTGAGGTTTTAGGTTAAATAGCACCTTGTGTTGTATAGAGTAGCCATTGTGGCAGCGAGGTTTTAGGTTAAATAGCACCTTGTGTTGTATAGAGTAGCCATTGTGGCAGCGAGGTTTTAGGTTAAATAGCAACCTTGTGTTGTATAGAGTAGCCATTGTGGAGTGAGGTTTTAGGTTAAATAGCACCTTGTGTTGTATAGAGTAGCCGTGTGACAGTGAGGTTTTAGGTTAAATAGCAACCTTGTGTTGTATAGAGTAGCCGTGTGGCAGAGAGGTTTTAGGTTAAATAGCACCTTGTGTTGTATAGAGTAGCCGGGTGGCAGTGAGGTTTTAGGTTAAATAGCAACCTTGTGTTGTATAGAGTAGCCATTGTGGAGTGAGGTTTTAGGTTAAATAGCACCTTGTGTTGTATAGAGTAGCCGTGTGACAGTGAGGTTTTAGGTTAAATAGCAACCTTGTGTTGTATAGAGTAGCCGTGTGGCAGAGAGGTTTTAGGTTAAATAGCACCTTGTGTTGTATAGAGTAGCCGTGTGGCAGAGAGGTTTTAGGTTAAATAGCACCTTGTGTTGTATAGAGTAGCCGTGTGGCAGTGAGGTTTTAGGTTAAATAGCACCTTGTGTTGTATAGAGTAGCCATTGTGGAGCGAGGTTTTAGGTTAAATAGCACCTTGTGTTGTATAGAGTAGCCATTGTGGAGCGAGGTTTTAGGTTAAATAGCACCTTGTGTTGTATAGAGTAGCCGTGTGGCAGCGAGGTTTTAGGTTAAATAGCACCTTGTGTTGTATAGAGTAGCCATTGTGGAGCGAGGTTTTAGGTTAAATAGCACCTTGTGTTGTATAGAGTAGCCGTGTGGCAGTGAGGTTTTAGGTTAAATAGCACCTTGTGTTGTAGAGTAGCCGTGTGACAGTGAGGTTTTAGGTTAAATAGCAACCTTGTGTTGTATAGAGTAGCCGTGTGAGAGCGAGGTTTTAGGTTAAATAGCACCTTGTGTTGTATAGAGTAGCCATTGTGGAGCGAGGTTTTAGGTTAAATAGCACCTTGTGTTGTATAGAGTAGCCGTGTGACAGTGAGGTTTTAGGTTAAATAGCACCTTGTGTTGTATAGAGTAGCCGTGTGACAGTGAGGTTTTAGGTTAAATAGCAACCTTGTGTTGTATAGAGTAGCCGTGTGAGAGCGAGGTTTTAGGTTAAATAGCACCTTGTGTTGTATAGAGTAGCCGTGTGACAGTGAGGTTTTAGGTTAAATAGCACCTTGTGTTGTAGAGTAGCCGTGTGACAGTGAGGTTTTAGGTTAAATAGCAACCTTGTGTTGTATAGAGTAGCCGTGTGAGAGCGAGGTTTTAGGTTAAATAGCACCTTGTGTTGTACAGAGTAGCCGTGTGACAGTGAGGTTTTAGGTTAAATAGCAACCTTGTGTTGTATAGAGTAGCCGTGTGAGAGCGAGGTTTTAGGTTAAATAGCACCTTGTGTTGTATAGAGTAGCCGTGTGACAGTGAGGTTTTAGGTTAAATAGCAACCTTGTGTTGTATAGAGTAGCCGTGTGAGAGCGAGGTTTTAGGTTAAATAGCACCTTGTGTTGTATAGAGTAGCCGTGTGATAGTGAGGTTTTAGGTTAAATAGCACCTTGTGTTGTAGAGTAGCCGTGTGACAGTGAGGTTTTAGGTTAAATAGCAACCTTGTGTTGTATAGAGTAGCCGTGTGAGAGCGAGGTTTTAGGTTAAATAGCACCTTGTGTTGTATAGAGTAGCCGTGTGACAGTGAGGTTTTAGGTTAAATAGCAACCTTGTGTTGTATAGAGTAGCCGTGTGAGAGCGAGGTTTTAGGTTAAATAGCACCTTGTGTTGTATAGAGTAGCCATGTGGCAGTGAGGTTTTAGGTTAAATAGCACCTTGTGTTGTATAGAGTAGCCGTGTGACAGCGAGGTTTTAGGTTAAATAGAACCTTGTGTTGTGTAGAGTAGCCGTGTGACAGCGAGGTTTTAGGTTAAATAGCAACCTTGTGTTGTATAGAGTAGCCATTGTGGAGCGAGGTTTTAGGTTAAATAGCACCTTGTGTTGTATAGAGTAGCCGTGT
The DNA here is from genome assembly GCA_032718475.1 of Nemertoderma westbladi. Lineage (NCBI taxonomy): Eukaryota > Metazoa > Xenacoelomorpha > Nemertodermatida > Nemertodermatidae > Nemertoderma > Nemertoderma westbladi. The sequence goes on along the minus strand of JAUCBJ010000069.1, from coordinate 107,656 downwards.
GACAGTGAGGTTTTAGGTTAAATAGCACCTTGTGTTGTATAGAGTAGCCGTGTGACAGCGAGGGTTTAGGTTAAATAGCACCTTGTGTTGTATAGAGTAGCCGTGTGGCAGCGAGGTTTTAGGTTAAATAGCACCTTGTGTTGTATAGAGTAGCCGTGTGGCAGCGAGGTTTTAGGTTAAATAGCACCTTGTGTTGTATAGAGTAGCCATTGTGGAGCGAGGTTTTAGGTTAAATAGCACCTTGTGTTGTATAGAGTAGCCGTGTGACAGTGAGGTTTTAGGTTAAATAGCAACCTTGTGTTGTGTAGAGTAGCCGTGTGGCAGCGGGGTTTTAGGTTAAATAGCAACCTTGTGTTGTATAGAGTAGCCGTGTGAGAGCGAGGTTTTAGGTTAAATAGCACCTTGTGTTGTAGAGTAGCCGTGTGAGAGCGAGGTTTTAGGTTAAATAGCAACCTTGTGTTGTATAGAGTAGCCGTGTGAGAGCGAGGTTTTAGGTTAAATAGCACCTTGTGTTGTATAGAGTAGCCGTGTGGCAGCGAGGTTTTAGGTTAAATAGCACCTTGTGTTGTATAGAGTAGCCATTGTGGAGCGAGGTTTTAGGTTAAATAGCACCTTGTGTTGTATAGAGTAGCCGTGTGACAGTGAGGTTTTAGGTTAAATAGCAACCTTGTGTTGTATAGAGTAGCCGTGTGAGAGCGAGGTTTTAGGTTAAATAGCACCTTGTGTTGTATAGAGTAGCCATTGTGGAGCGAGGTTTTAGGTTAAATAGCACCTTGTGTTGTAGAGTAGCCGTGTGAGAGCGAGGTTTTAGGTTAAATAGCAACCTTGTGTTGTATAGAGTAGCCGTGTGACAGCGAGGTTTTAGGTTAAATAGCACCTTGTGTTGTATAGAGTAGCCGTGTGAGAGCGAGGTTTTAGGTTAAATAGCACCTTGTGTTGTATAGAGTAGCCGTGTGACAGTGAGGTTTTAGGTTAAATAGCAACCTTGTGTTGTATAGAGTAGCCGTGTGAGAGCGAGGTTTTAGGTTAAATAGCAACCTTGTGTTGTATAGAGTAGCCATTGTGGAGCGAGGTTTTAGGTTAAATAGCACCTTGTGTTGTAGAGTAGCCGTGTGACAGTGAGGTTTTAGGTTAAATAGCAACCTTGTGTTGTATAGAGTAGCCGTGTGAGAGCGAGGTTTTAGGTTAAATAGCACCTTGTGTTGTAGAGTAGCCGTGTGAGAGCGAGGTTTTAGGTGAAATAGAACCTTGTGTTGTATAGAGTAGCCGTGTGACAGCGAGGTTTTAGGTTAAATAGCAACCTTGTGTTGTAGAGTAGCCGTGTGGCAGTGAGGTTTTAGGTTAAATAGCAACCTTGTGTTGTATAGAGTAGCCGTGTGGCAGCGAGGTTTTAGGTTAAATAGCAACCTTGTGTTGTATAGAGTAGCCATTGTGGAGCGAGGTTTTAGGTTAAATAGCACCTTGTGTTGTAGAGTAGCCGTGTGGGAGCGAGGTTTTAGGTTAAATAGCACCTTGTGTTGTAGAGTAGCCGTGTGGCAGCGAGGTTTTAGGTTAAATAGCACCTTGTGTTGTATAGAGTAGCCGTGTGACAGTGAGGTTTTAGGTTAAATAGCAACCTTGTGTTGTATAGAGTAGCCATTGTGGAGCGAGGTTTTAGGTTAAATAGCACCTTGTGTTGTATAGAGTAGCCGTGTGAGAGCGAGGTTTTAGGTTAAATAGCACCTTGTGTTGTAGAGTAGCCGTGTGGCAGCGAGGTTTTAGGTTAAATAGCACCTTGTGTTGTATAGAGTAGCCGTGTGACAGTGAGGTTTTAGGTTAAATAGCAACCTTGTGTTGTATAGAGTAGCCGTGTGACAGTGAGGTTTTAGGTTAAATAGCAACCTTGTGTTGTAGAGTAGCCGTGTGAGAGCGAGGTTTTAGGTTAAATAGCACCTTGTGTTGTATAGAGTAGCCATTGTGGAGCGAGGTTTTAGGTTAAATAGCACCTTGTGTTGTATAGAGTAGCCATTGTGGAGCGAGGTTTTAGGTTAAATAGCACCATGTGTTGTATAGAGTAGCCGTGTGACAGTGAGGTTTTAGGTTAAATAGCAACCTTGTGTTGTATAGAGTAGCCATTGTGGAGCGAGGTTTTAGGTTAAATAGCACCTTGTGTTGTAGAGTAGCCGTGTGACAGCGAGGTTTTAGGTTAAATAGCACCTTGTGTTGTATAGAGTAGCCGTGTGACAGCGAGGTTTTAGGTTAAATAGCACCTTGTGTTGTATAGAGTAGCCATGTGACAGTGAGGGTTTAGGTTAAATAGCAACCTTGTGTTGTATAGAGTAGCCGTGTGAGAGCGGGGTTTTAGGTTAAATAGCAACCTTGTGTTGTATAGAGTAGCCGTGTGAGAGCGAGGTTTTAGGTTAAATAGCACCTTGTGTTGTATAGAGTAGCCGTGTGACAGTGAGGGTTTAGGTTAAATAGCAACCTTGTGTTGTATAGAGTAGCCGTGTGAGAGCGGGGTTTTAGGTTAAATAGCAACCTTGTGTTGTATAGAGTAGCCGTGTGAGAGCGAGGTTTTAGGTTAAATAGCACCTTGTGTTGTAGAATAGCCGTGTGAGAGCGGGGTTTTAGGTTAAATAGCACCTTGTGTTGTATAGAGTAGCCGTGTGAGAGCGAGGTTTTAGGTTAAATAGCACCTTGTGTTGTAGAGTAGCCGTGTGAGAGCGGGGTTTTAGGTTAAATAGCAACCTTGTGTTGTATAGAGTAGCCGTGTGGCAGTGAGGTTTTAGGTTAAATAGCAACCTTGTGTTGTATAGAGTAGCCGTGTGACAGTGAGGGTTTAGGTTAAATAGCAACCTTGTGTTGTATAGAGTAGCCGTGTGAGAGCGGGGTTTTAGGTTAAATAGCAACCTTGTGTTGTATAGAGTAGCCGTGTGAGAGCGAGGTTTTAGGTTAAATAGCACCTTGTGTTGTAGAATAGCCGTGTGAGAGCGGGGTTTTAGGTTAAATAGCACCTTGTGTTGTATAGAGTAGCCGTGTGAGAGCGAGGTTTTAGGTTAAATAGCACCTTGTGTTGTAGAGTAGCCGTGTGAGAGCGGGGTTTTAGGTTAAATAGCAACCTTGTGTTGTATAGAGTAGCCGTGTAGCAGTGAGGTTTTAGGTTAAATAGCAACCTTGTGTTGTATAGAGTAGCCGTGTGACAGCGAGGTTTTAGGTTAAATAGCAACCTTGTGTTGTATAGAGTAGCCGTGTGGCAGCGAGGTTTTAGGTTAAATAGCACCTTGTGTTGTATAGAGTAGCCGTGTGGCAGCGAGGTTTTAGGTTAAATAGCAACCTTGTGTTGTATAGAGTAGCCGTGTGGCAGCGAGGTTTTAGGTTAAATAGCAACCTTGTGTTGTATAGAGTAGCCGTGTGACAGCGAGGTTTTAGGTTAAATAGCAACCTTGTGTTGTATAGAGTAGCCGTGTGGCAGCGAGGTTTTAGGTTAAATAGCACCTTGTGTTGTATAGAGTAGCCGTGTGACAGCGAGGTTTTAGGTTAAATAGCAACCTTGTGTTGTATAGAGTAGCCGTGTGGCAGCGAGGTTTTAGGTTAAATAGCAACCTTGTGTTGTATAGAGTAGCCGTGTGGCAGTGAGGTTTTAGGTTAAATAGCACCTTGTGTTGTATAGAGTAGCCGTATGACAGTGAGGTTTTAGGTTAAATAGCACCTTGTGTTGTATAGAGTAGCCGTGTGGCAGCGAGGTTTTAGGTTAAATAGCAACCTTGTGTTGTATAGAGTAGCCGTGTGACAGTGAGGTTTTAGGTTAAATAGCACCTTGTGTTGTATAGAGTAGCCGTGTGGCAGCGAGGTTTTAGGTTAAATAGCAACCTTGTGTTGTATAGAGTAGCCGTGTGAGAGCGAGGTTTTAGGTTAAATAGCACCTTGTGTTGTATAGAGTAGCCGTGTGGCAGCGAGGTTTTAGGTTAAATAGCAACCTTGTGTTGTATAGAGTAGCCGTATGACAGTGAGGTTTTAGGTTAAATAGCACCTTGTGTTGTATAGAGTAGCCGTGTGGCAGCGAGGTTTTAGGTTAAATAGCAACCTTGTGTTGTATAGAGTAGCCGTGTGAGAGCGAGGTTTTAGGTTAAATAGCACCTTGTGTTGTATAGAGTAGCCGTGTGGGAGCGAGGTTTTCGGTTAAATAGCAACCTTGTGTTGTATAGAGTAGCCGTGTGGGAGCGAGGTTTTAGGTTAAATAGCAACCTTGTGTTGTAGAGTAGCCGTGTGACAGTGAGGTTTTAGGTTAAATAGCACCTTGTGTTGTATAGAGTAGCCGTGTGGGAGCGAGGTTTTAGGTTAAATAGCAACCTTGTGTTGTAGAGTAGCCGTGTGACAGTGAGGTTTTAGGTTAAATAGCACCTTGTGTTGTATAGAGTAGCCGTATGACAGTGAGGTTTTAGGTTAAATAGCACCTTGTGTTGTATAGAGTAGCCGTGTGGCAGCGAGGTTTTAGGTTAAATAGCAACCTTGTGTTGTATAGAGTAGCCGTGTGACAGTGAGGTTTTAGGTTAAATAGCAACCTTGTGTTGTATAGAGTAGCCGTGTGAGAGCGAGGTTTTAGGTTAAATAGCACCTTGTCTTGTATAGAGTAGCCATTGTGGAGCGAGGTTTTAGGTTAAATAGCACCTTGTGTTGTAGAGTAGCCGTGTGACAGCGAGGTTTTAGGTTAAATAGCACCTTGTGTTGTAGAGTAGCCGTGTGACAGCGAGGTTTTAGGTTAAATAGCACCTTGTGTTGTATAGAGTAGCCGTGTGACAGTGAGGTTTTAGGTTAAATAGCACCTTGTGTTGTATAGAGTAGCCGTGTGACAGCGAGGTTTTAGGTTAAATAGCACCTTGTGTTGTATAGAGTAGCCGTGTGAGAGCGAGGTTTTAGGTTAAATAGCACCTTGTGTTGTAGAGTAGCCGTGTGAGAGCGAGGTTTTAGGTGAAATAGAACCTTGTGTTGTATAGAGTAGCCGTGTGACAGCGAGGTTTTAGGTTAAATAGCAACCTTGTGTTGTAGAGTAGCCGTGTGGCAGTGAGGTTTTAGGTTAAATAGCAACCTTGTGTTGTATAGAGTAGCCGTGTGGCAGCGAGGTTTTAGGTTAAATAGCAACCTTGTGTTGTATAGAGTAGCCATTGTGGAGCGAGGTTTTAGGTTAAATAGCACCTTGTGTTGTAGAGTAGCCGTGTGGCAGCGAGGTTTTAGGTTAAATAGCACCTTGTGTTGTATAGAGTAGCCGTGTGACAGTGAGGTTTTAGGTTAAATAGCAACCTTGTGTTGTATAGAGTAGCCGTGTGACAGTGAGGTTTTAGGTTAAATAGCAACCTTGTGTTGTAGAGTAGCCGTGTGAGAGCGAGGTTTTAGGTTAAATAGCACCTTGTGTTGTATAGAGTAGCCGTGTGGCAGTGGGGTTTTAGGTTAAATAGCAACCTTGTGTTGTAGAGTAGCCGTGTGGCAGCGGGGTTTTAGGTTAAATAGCACCTTGTGTTGTAGAGTAGCCGTGTGGCAGCGAGGTTTTAGGTTAAATAGCAACCTTGTGTTGTATAGAGTAGCCGTGTGGCAGTGAGGTTTTAGGTTAAATAGCAACCTTGTGTTGTATAGAGTAGCCATTGTGGAGCGAGGTTTTAGGTTAAATAGCACCATGTGTTGTATAGAGTAGCCGTGTGGCAGTGAGGTTTTAGGTTAAATAGCACCTTGTGTTGTATAGAGTAGCCGTGTGGGAGCGAGGTTTTAGGTTAACTAGCAACCTTGTGTTGTAGAGTAGCCGTGTGACAGTGAGGTTTTAGGTTAAATAGCAACCTTGTGTTGTATAGAGTAGCCGTGTGACAGTGAGGTTTTAGGTTAAATAGCAACCTTGTGTTGTATAGAGTAGCCATTGTGGAGCGAGGTTTTAGGTTAAATAGCACCTTGTGTTGTAGAGTAGCCGTGTGACAGCGAGGTTTTAGGTTAAATAGCACCTTGTGTTGTATAGAGTAGCCATGTGACAGCGGGGTTTTAGGTTAAATAGCAACCTTGTGTTGTATAGAGTAGCCATTGTGGAGCGAGGTTTTAGGTTAAATAGCACCTTGTGTTGTAGAGTAGCCGTGTGACAGTGAGGGTTTAGGTTAAATAGCAACCTTGTGTTGTATAGAGTAGCCGTGTGAGAGCGGGGTTTTAGGTTAAATAGCAACCTTGTGTTGTATAGAGTAGCCGTGTGAGAGCGAGGTTTTAGGTTAAATAGCAACCTTGTGTTGTATAGAGTAGCCGTGTGAGAGCGAGGTTTTAGGTTAAATAGCACCTTGTGTTGTATAGAGTAGCCATGTGACAGTGAGGGTTTAGGTTAAATAGCAACCTTGTGTTGTATAGAGTAGCCGTGTGAGAGCGGGGTTTTAGGTTAAATAGCAACCTTGTGTTGTATAGAGTAGCCGTGTGAGAGCGAGGTTTTAGGTTAAATAGCACCTTGTGTTGTATAGAGTAGCCGTGTGACAGTGAGGGTTTAGGTTAAATAGCAACCTTGTGTTGTATAGAGTAGCCGTGTGAGAGCGGGGTTTTAGGTTAAATAGCAACCTTGTGTTGTATAGAGTAGCCGTGTGAGAGCGAGGTTTTAGGTTAAATAGCACCTTGTGTTGTAGAATAGCCGTGTGAGAGCGGGGTTTTAGGTTAAATAGCACCTTGTGTTGTATAGAGTAGCCGTGTGAGAGCGAGGTTTTAGGTTAAATAGCACCTTGTGTTGTAGAGTAGCCGTGTGAGAGCGGGGTTTTAGGTTAAATAGCAACCTTGTGTTGTATAGAGTAGCCGTGTGGCAGTGAGGTTTTAGGTTAAATAGCAACCTTGTGTTGTATAGAGTAGCCGTGTGACAGTGAGGGTTTAGGTTAAATAGCAACCTTGTGTTGTATAGAGTAGCCGTGTGAGAGCGGGGTTTTAGGTTAAATAGCAACCTTGTGTTGTATAGAGTAGCCGTGTGAGAGCGAGGTTTTAGGTTAAATAGCACCTTGTGTTGTAGAATAGCCGTGTGAGAGCGGGGTTTTAGGTTAAATAGCACCTTGTGTTGTATAGAGTAGCCGTGTGAGAGCGAGGTTTTAGGTTAAATAGCACCTTGTGTTGTAGAGTAGCCGTGTGACAGTGAGGTTTTAGGTTAAATAGCACCTTGTGTTGTAGAGTAGCCGTGTGAGAGCGAGGTTTTAGATTAAATAGCACCTTGTGTTGTAGAGTAGCCGTGTGAGAGCGAGGTTTTAGATTAAATAGCAACCTTGTGTTGTATAGAGTAGCCGTGTAGCAGTGAGGTTTTAGGTTAAATAGCAACCTTGTGTTGTATAGAGTAGCCGTGTGACAGCGAGGTTTTAGGTTAAATAGCAACCTTGTGTTGTATAGAGTAGCCGTGTGGCAGCGAGGTTTTAGGTTAAATAGCACCTTGTGTTGTATAGAGTAGCCGTGTGGCAGCGAGGTTTTAGGTTAAATAGCAACCTTGTGTTGTATAGAGTAGCCGTGTGGCAGCGAGGTTTTAGGTTAAATAGCAACCTTGTGTTGTATAGAGTAGCCGTGTGACAGCGAGGTTTTAGGTTAAATAGCAACCTTGTGTTGTATAGAGTAGCCGTGTGGCAGCGAGGTTTTAGGTTAAATAGCACCTTGTGTTGTATAGAGTAGCCGTGTGACAGCGAGGTTTTAGGTTAAATAGCAACCTTGTGTTGTATAGAGTAGCCGTGTGGCAGCGAGGTTTTAGGTTAAATAGCAACCTTGTGTTGTATAGAGTAGCCGTGTGGCAGTGAGGTTTTAGGTTAAATAGCACCTTGTGTTGTATAGAGTAGCCGTATGACAGTGAGGTTTTAGGTTAAATAGCACCTTGTGTTGTATAGAGTAGCCGTGTGGCAGCGAGGTTTTAGGTTAAATAGCAACCTTGTGTTGTATAGAGTAGCCGTGTGACAGTGAGGTTTTAGGTTAAATAGCAACCTTGTGTTGTATAGAGTAGCCGTGTGAGAGCGAGGTTTTAGGTTAAATAGCACCTTGTGTTGTATAGAGTAGCCGTGTGGGAGCGAGGTTTTCGGTTAAATAGCAACCTTGTGTTGTATAGAGTAGCCGTGTGGGAGCGAGGTTTTAGGTTAAATAGCAACCTTGTGTTGTAGAGTAGCCGTGTGACAGTGAGGTTTTAGGTTAAATAGCACCTTGTGTTGTATAGAGTAGCCGTGTGGGAGCGAGGTTTTAGGTTAAATAGCAACCTTGTGTTGTAGAGTAGCCGTGTGACAGTGAGGTTTTAGGTTAAATAGCACCTTGTGTTGTATAGAGTAGCCGTATGACAGTGAGGTTTTAGGTTAAATAGCACCTTGTGTTGTATAGAGTAGCCGTGTGGCAGCGAGGTTTTAGGTTAAATAGCAACCTTGTGTTGTATAGAGTAGCCGTGTGACAGTGAGGTTTTAGGTTAAATAGCAACCTTGTGTTGTATAGAGTAGCCGTGTGAGAGCGAGGTTTTAGGTTAAATAGCACCTTGTGTTGTATAGAGTAGCCATTGTGGAGCGAGGTTTTAGGTTAAATAGCACCTTGTGTTGTAGAGTAGCCGTGTGACAGCGAGGTTTTAGGTTAAATAGCACCTTGTGTTGTAGAGTAGCCGTGTGACAGCGAGGTTTTAGGTTAAATAGCACCTTGTGTTGTATAGAGTAGCCGTGTGACAGTGAGGTTTTAGGTTAAATAGCACCTTGTGTTGTATAGAGTAGCCGTGTGACAGCGAGGTTTTAGGTTAAATAGCACCTTGTGTTGTATAGAGTAGCCATTGTGGAGCGAGGTTTTAGGTTAAATAGCACCTTGTGTTGTATAGAGTAGCCGTGTGGCAGTGAGGTTTTAGGTTAAATAGCACCTTGTGTTGTATAGAGTAGCCATTGTGGAGCGAGGTTTTAGGTTAAATAGCACCTTGTGTTGTATAGAGTAGCCATTGTGGAGCGAGGTTTTAGGTTAAATAGCACCTTGTGTTGTAGAGTAGCCGTGTGACAGCGAGGTTTTAGGTTAAATAGCACCTTGTGTTGTATAGAGTAGCCATTGTGGAGCGAGGTTTTCGGTTAAATAGCACCTTGTGTTGTAGAGTAGCCGTGTGACAGCGGGGTTTTAGGTTAAATAGCACCTTGTGTTGTATAGAGTAGCCGTGTGACAGTGAGGTTTTAGGTTAAATAGCAACCTTGTGTTGTATAGAGTAGCCGTGTGGCAGTGAGGTTTTAGGTTAAATAGCAACCTTGTGTTGTATAGAGTAGCCATTGTGGAGCGAGGTTTTAGGTTAAATAGCACCTTGTGTTGTAGAGTAGCCGTGTGGCAGTGAGGTTTTAGGTTAAATAGCAACCTTGTGTTGTATAGAGTAGCCGTGTGGCAGTGAGGTTTTAGGTTAAATAGCAACCTTGTGTTGTATAGAGTAGCCGTGTGAGAGCGAGGTTTTAGGTTAAATAGCACCTTGTGTTGTAGAGAGTAGCCATTGTGGAGCGAGGTTTTAGGTTAAATAGCACCTTGTGTTGTATAGAGTAGCCGTGTGGCAGTGAGGTTTTAGGTTAAATAGCACCTTGTGTTGTATAGAGTAGCCGTGTGGCAGCGAGGTTTTAGGTTAAATAGCACCTTGTGTTGTATAGAGTAGCCGTGTGGCAGCGAGGTTTTAGGTTAAATAGCAACCTTGTGTTGTATAGAGTAGCCGTGTGGCAGCGAGGTTTTAGGTTAAATAGCACCTTGTGTTGTATAGAGTAGCCGTGTGGCAGCGAGGTTTTAGGTTAAATAGCACCTTGTGTTGTATAGAGTAGCCGTGTGAGAGCGAGGTTTTAGGTTAAATAGCACCTTGTGTTGTATAGAGTAGCCATTGTGGAGCGAGGTTTTAGGTTAAATAGCACCTTGTGTTGTATAGAGTAGCCGTGTGGCAGCGAGGTTTTAGGTTAAATAGCACCTTGTGTTGTATAGAGTAGCCGTGTGAGAGCGAGGTTTTAGGTTAAATAGCACCTTGTGTTGTAGAGTAGCCGTGTGACAGTGAGGTTTTAGGTTAAATAGCACCTTGTGTTGTATAGAGTAGCCGTGTGACAGTGAGGTTTTAGGTTAAATAGCACCTTGTGTTGTATAGAGTAGCCATTGTGGAGCGAGGTTTTAGGTTAAATAGCAACCTTGTGTTGTATAGAGTAGCCGTGTGGCAGTGAGGTTTTAGGTTAAATAGCACCTTGTGTTGTATAGAGTAGCCATTGTGGAGCGAGGTTTTAGGTTAAATAGCACCTTGTGTTGTATAGAGTAGCCGTGTGGCAGCGAGGTTTTAGGTTAAATAGCACCTTGTGTTGTATAGAGTAGCCGTGTGAGAGCGAGGTTTTAGGTTAAATAGCACCTTGTGTTGTAGAGTAGCCGTGTGACAGTGAGGTTTTAGGTTAAATAGCACCTTGTGTTGTATAGAGTAGCCGTGTGACAGTGAGGTTTTAGGTTAAATAGCACCTTGTGTTGTATAGAGTAGCCATTGTGGAGCGAGGTTTTAGGTTAAATAGCACCTTGTGTTGTATAGAGTAGCCGTGTGGCAGCGAGGTTTTAGGTTAAATAGCACCTTGTGTTGTATAGAGTAGCCGTGTGAGAGCGAGGTTTTAGGTTAAATAGCACCTTGTGTTGTAGAGTAGCCGTGTGACAGTGAGGTTTTAGGTTAAATAGCACCTTGTGTTGTATAGAGTAGCCGTGTGACAGTGAGGTTTTAGGTTAAATAGCACCTTGTGTTGTATAGAGTAGCCATTGTGGAGCGAGGTTTTAGGTTAAATAGCAACCTTGTGTTGTATAGAGTAGCCATTGTGGAGCGAGGTTTTAGGTTAAATAGCACCTTGTGTTGTATAGAGTAGCCGTGTGGCAGCGAGGTTTTAGGTTAAATAGCACCTTGTGTTGTATAGAGTAGCCGTGTGAGAGCGAGGTTTTAGGTTAAATAGCACCTTGTGTTGTAGAGTAGCCGTGTGACAGCGAGGTTTTAGGTTAAATAGCAACCTTGTGTTGTATAGAGTAGCCGTGTGGCAGTGAGGTTTTAGGTTAAATAGCAACCTTGTGTTGTATAGAGTAGCCGTGTGGCAGTGAGGTTTTAGGTTAAATAGCAACCTTGTGTTGTATAGAGTAGCCATTGTGGAGCGAGGTTTTAGGTTAAATAGCACCTTGTGTTGTATAGAGTAGCCGTGTGGCAGCGAGGTTTTAGGTTAAATAGCACCTTGTGTTGTAGAGTAGCCGTGTGACAGCGAGGTTTTAGGTTAAATAGCACCTTGTGTTGTAGAGTAGCCGTGTGAGAGCGAGGTTTTAGGTTAAATAGCACCTTGTGTTGTATAGAGTAGCCGTGTGGCAGCGAGGTTTTAGGTTAAATAGCAACCTTGTGTTGTATAGAGTAGCCGTGTGGCAGTGAGGTTTTAGGTTAAATAGCAACCTTGTGTTGTATAGAGTAGCCGTGTGGCAGTGAGGTTTTAGGTTAAATAGCAACCTTGTGTTGTATAGAGTAGCCATTGTGGAGCGAGGTTTTAGGTTAAATAGCACCTTGTGTTGTAGAGTAGCCGTGTGACAGCGAGGTTTTAGGTTAAATAGCACCTTGTGTTGTAGAGTAGCCGTGTGACAGCGAGGTTTTAGGTTAAATAGCACCTTGTGTTGTATAGAGTAGCCGTGTGACAGCGAGGTTTTAGGTTAAATAGCACCTTGTGTTGTATAGAGTAGCCATTGTGGAGCGAGGTTTTAGGTTAAATAGCACCTTGTGTTGTATAGAGTAGCCATTGTGGAGCGAGGTTTTAGGTTAAATAGCACCTTGTGTTGTATAGAGTAGCCGTGTGACAGCGAGGTTTTAGGTTAAATAGCAACCTTGTGTTGTATAGAGTAGCCATTGTGGAGCGAGGTTTTAGGTTAAATAGCACCTTGTGTTGTATAGAGTAGCCATTGTGGAGCGAGGTTTTAGGTTAAATAGCACCTTGTGTTGTATAGAGTAGCCATTGTGGAGCGAGGTTTTAGGTTAAATAGCACCTTGTGTTGTATAGAGTAGCCGTGTGGCAGTGAGGTTTTAGGTTAAATAGCACCTTGTGTTGTATAGAGTAGCCATTGTGGAGCGAGGTTTTAGGTTAAATAGCACCTTGTGTTGTATAGAGTAGCCATTGTGGAGCGAGGTTTTAGGTTAAATAGCACCTTGTGTTGTATAGAGTAGCCGTGTGGCAGTGAGGTTTTAGGTTAAATAGCAACCTTGTGTTGTATAGAGTAGCCATTGTGGAGCGAGGTTTTAGGTTAAATAGCACCTTGTGTTGTAGAGTAGCCGTGTGACAGCGAGGTTTTAGGTTAAATAGCAACCTTGTGTTGTATAGAGTAGCCATTGTGGAGCGAGGTTTTAGGTTAAATAGCACCTTGTGTTGTAGAGTAGCCGTGTGACAGTGAGGTTTTAGGTTAAATAGCACCTTGTGTTGTATAGAGTAGCCGTGTGGCAGTGAGGTTTTAGGTTAAATAGCAACCTTGTGTTGTATAGAGTAGCCATTGTGGAGCGAGGTTTTAGGTTAAATAGCACCTTGTGTTGTAGAGTAGCCGTGTGACAGCGAGGTTTTAGGTTAAATAGCACCTTGTGTTGTAGAGTAGCCGTGTGACAGCGAGGTTTTAGGTTAAATAGCACCTTGTGTTGTATAGAGTAGCCGTGTGACAGTGAGGTTTTAGGTTAAATAGCACCTTGTGTTGTATAGAGTAGCCGTGTGACAGCGAGGTTTTAGGTTAAATAGCACCTTGTGTTGTATAGAGTAGCCATTGTGGAGCGAGGTTTTAGGTTAAATAGCACCTTGTGTTGTATAGAGTAGCCGTGTGGCAGTGAGGTTTTAGGTTAAATAGCACCTTGTGTTGTATAGAGTAGCCATTGTGGAGCGAGGTTTTAGGTTAAATAGCACCTTGTGTTGTATAGAGTAGCCATTGTGGAGCGAGGTTTTAGGTTAAATAGCACCTTGTGTTGTATAGAGTAGCCGTGTGACAGCGAGGTTTTAGGTTAAATAGCACCTTGTGTTGTATAGAGTAGCCATTGTGGAGCGAGGTTTTAGGTTAAATAGCACCTTGTGTTGTATAGAGTAGCCGTGTGACAGCGAGGTTTTAGGTTAAATAGCACCTTGTGTTGTATAGAGTAGCCATTGTGGAGCGAGGTTTTAGGTTAAATAGCACCTTGTGTTGTATAGAGTAGCCGTGTGGCAGTGAGGTTTTAGGTTAAATAGCAACCTTGTGTTGTATAGAGTAGCCATTGTGGAGCGAGGTTTTAGGTTAAATAGCACCTTGTGTTGTAGAGTAGCCGTGTGGCAGTGAGGTTTTTGGTTAAATAGCAACCTTGTGTTGTATAGAGTAGCCGTGTGGCAGTGAGGTTTTAGGTTAAATAGCAACCTTGTGTTGTAGAGTAGCCGTATGAGAGCGAGGTTTTAGGTTAAATAGCAACCTTGTGTTGTAGAGTAGCCGTGTGACAGCGAGGTTTTAGGTTAAATAGCAACCTTGTGTTGTATAGAGTAGCCATTGTGGAGCGAGTTTTTAGGTTAAATAGCACCTTGTGTTGTAGAGTAGCCGTGTGAGAGCGAGGTTTTAGGTTAAATAGCACCTTGTGTTGTATAGAGTAGCCGTGTGACAGCGAGGTTTTAGGTTAAATAGCAACCTTGTGTTGTGTAGAGTAGCCGTGTGGCAGTGAGGTTTTAGGTTAAATAGCACCTTGTGTTGTAGAGTAGCCGTGTGACAGCGAGGTTTTAGGTTAAATAGCACCTTGTGTTGTATAGAGTAGCCGTGTGACAGTGAGGTTTTAGGTTAAATAGCAACCTTGTGTTGTATAGAGTAGCCGTGTGACAGTGAGGTTTTAGGTTAAATAGCACCTTGTGTTGTATAGAGTAGCCGTGTGACAGTGAGGTTTTAGGTTAAATAGCACCTTGTGTTGTATAGAGTAGCCGTGTGACAGTGAGGTTTTAGGTTAAATAGCACCTTGTGTTGTATAGAGTAGCCATTGTGGAGCGAGGTTTTAGGTTAAATAGCAACCTTGTGTTGTATAGAGTAGCCATTGTGGAGCGAGGTTTTAGGTTAAATAGCAACCTTGTGTTGTATAGAGTAGCCGTGTGGCAGCGGGGTTTTAGGTTAAATAGCACCTTGTGTTGTATAGAGTAGCCATTGTGGAGCGGGGTTTTAGGTTAAATAGCAACCTTGTGTTGTATAGAGTAGCCGTGTGACAGCGAGGTTTTAGGTTAAATAGCAACCTTGTGTTGTATAGAGTAGCCATTGTGGAGCGAGGTTTTAGGTTAAATAGCACCTTGTGTTGTATAGAGTAGCCATTGTGGAGCGAGGTTTTAGGTTAAATAGCACCTTGTGTTGTATAGAGTAGCCATTGTGGAGCGAGGTTTTAGGTTAAATAGCACCTTGTGTTGTATAGAGTAGCCGTGTGGCAGTGAGGTTTTAGGTTAAATAGCACCTTGTGTTGTATAGAGTAGCCATTGTGGAGCGAGGTTTTAGGTTAAATAGCACCTTGTGTTGTATAGAGTAGCCATTGTGGAGCGAGGTTTTAGGTTAAATAGCACCTTGTGTTGTATAGAGTAGCCGTGTGGCAGTGAGGTTTTAGGTTAAATAGCACCTTGTGTTGTATAGAGTAGCCGTGTGGCAGTGAGGTTTTAGGTTAAATAGCAACCTTGTGTTGTATAGAGTAGCCATTGTGGAACGAGGTTTTAGGTTAAATAGCACCTTGTGTTGTAGAGTAGCCGTGTGACAGCGAGGTTTTAGGTTAAATAGCAACCTTGTGTTGTATAGAGTAGCCATTGTGGAGCGAGGTTTTAGGTTAAATAGCACCTTGTGTTGTAGAGTGGCCGTGTGACAGTGAGGTTTTAGGTTAAATAGCACCTTGTGTTGTATAGAGTAGCCGTGTGGCAGTGAGGTTTTAGGTTAAATAGCAACCTTGTGTTGTATAGAGTAGCCATTGTGGAGCGAGGTTTTAGGTTAAATAGCACCTTGTGTTGTAGAGTAGCCGTGTGACAGCGAGGTTTTAGGTTAAATAGCACCTTGTGTTGTAGAGTAGCCGTGTGACAGCGAGGTTTTAGGTTAAATAGCACCTTGTGTTGTATAGAGTAGCCGTGTGACAGTGAGGTTTTAGGTTAAATAGCACCTTGTGTTGTATAGAGTAGCCGTGTGACAGCGAGGTTTTAGGTTAAATAGCACCTTGTGTTGTATAGAGTAGCCGTGTGACAGCGAGGTTTTAGGTTAAATAGCACCTTGTGTTGTATAGAGTAGCCGTGTGAGAGCGAGGTTTTAGGTTAAATAGCAACCTTGTGTTGTATAGAGTAGCCGTGTGAGAGCGAGGTTTTAGGTTAAATAGCAACCTTGTGTTGTATAGAGTAGCCATTGTGGAGCGAGGTTTTAGGTTAAATAGCACCTTGTGTTGTATAGAGTAGCCGTGTGAGAGCGAGGTTTTAGGTTAAATAGCAACCTTGTGTTGTGTAGAGTAGCCGTGTGAGAGCGAGGTTTTAGGTTAAATAGCAACCTTGTGTTGTATAGAGTAGCCATTGTGGAGCGAGGTTTTAGGTTAAATAGCACCTTGTGTTGTATAGAGTAGCCGTGTGGCAGTGAGGTTTTAGGTTAAATAGCACCTTGTGTTGTATAGAGTAGCCATTGTGGAGCGAGGTTTTAGGTTAAATAGCACCTTGTGTTGTATAGAGTAGCCGTGTGGCAGTGAGGTTTTAGGTTAAATAGCAACCTTGTGTTGTATAGAGTAGCCATTGTGGAGCGAGGTTTTAGGTTAAATACCACCTTGTGTTGTATAGAGTAGCCGTGTGACAGCGAGGTTTTAGGTTAAATAGCACCTTGTGTTGTATAGAGTAGCCATTGTGGAGCGAGGTTTTAGGTTAAATAGCACCTTGTTTTGTATAGAGTAGCCGTGTGACAGCGAGGTTTTAGGTTAAATAGCACCTTGTGTTGTATAGAGTAGCCATTGTGGAGCGAGGTTTTAGGTTAAATAGCACCTTGTGTTGTATAGAGTAGCCGTGTGGCAGTGAGGTTTTAGGTTAAATAGCAACCTTGTGTTGTATAGAGTAGCCATTGTGGAGCGAGGTTTTAGGTTAAATAGCACCTTGTGTTGTAGAGTAGCCGTGTGGCAGTGAGGTTTTTGGTTAAATAGCAACCTTGTGTTGTATAGAGTAGCCGTGTGGCAGTGAGGTTTTAGGTTAAATAGCAACCTTGTGTTGTATAGAGTAGCCATTGTGGAGCGAGTTTTTAGGTTAAATAGCACCTTGTGTTGTAGAGTAGCCGTGTGAGAGCGAGGTTTTAGGTTAAATAGCACCTTGTGTTGTATAGAGTAGCCGTGTGACAGCGAGGTTTTAGGTTAAATAGCAACCTTGTGTTGTGTAGAGTAGCCGTGTGGCAGTGAGGTTTTAGGTTAAATAGCACCTTGTGTTGTAGAGTAGCCGTGTGACAGCGAGGTTTTAGGTTAAATAGCACCTTGTGTTGTATAGAGTAGCCGTGTGACAGTGAGGTTTTAGGTTAAATAGCAACCTTGTGTTGTATAGAGTAGCCGTGTGACAGTGAGGTTTTAGGTTAAATAGCACCTTGTGTTGTATAGAGTAGCCGTGTGACAGTGAGGTTTTAGGTTAAATAGCACCTTGTGTTGTATAGAGTAGCCGTGTGACAGTGAGGTTTTAGGTTAAATAGCACCTTGTGTTGTATAGAGTAGCCATTGTGGAGCGAGGTTTTAGGTTAAATAGCAACCTTGTGTTGTATAGAGTAGCCATTGTGGAGCGAGGTTTTAGGTTAAATAGCAACCTTGTGTTGTATAGAGTAGCCGTGTGGCAGCGGGGTTTTAGGTTAAATAGCACCTTGTGTTGTATAGAGTAGCCATTGTGGAGCGGGGTTTTAGGTTAAATAGCAACCTTGTGTTGTATAGAGTAGCCGTGTGGCAGCGAGGTTTTAGGTTAAATAGCACCTTGTGTTGTATAGAGTAGCCATTGTGGAGCGGGGTTTTAGGTTAAATAGCACCTTGTGTTGTATAGAGTAGCCGTGTGAGAGCGAGGTTTTAGGTTAAATAGCAACCTTGTGTTGTATAGAGTAGCCGTGTGGCAGCGAGGTTTTAGGTTAAATAGCACCTTGTGTTGTATAGAGTAGCCGTATGACAGTGAGGTTTTAGGTTAAATAGCACCTTGTGTTGTATAGAGTAGCCGTGTGACAGTGAGGTTTTAGGTTAAATAGCACCTTGTGTTGTATAGAGTAGCCGTGTGACAGTGAGGTTTTAGGTTAAATAGCACCTTGTGTTGTATAGAGTAGCCGTGTGTCAGTGAGGTTTTAGGTTAAATAGCACCTTGTGTTGTAGAGTAGCCGTGTGGCAGTGAGGTTTTAGGTTAAATAGCACCTTGTGTTGTATAGAGTAGCCGTGTGAGAGCGAGGTTTTAGGTTAAATAGCAACCTTGTGTTGTAGAGTAGCCGTGTGGCAGTGAGGTTTTAGGTTAAATAGCACCTTGTGTTGTATAGAGTAGCCATTGTGGAGCGAGGTTTTAGGTTAAATAGCACCTTGTGTTGTATAGAGTAGCCATTGTGGAGCGAGGTTTTAGGTTAAATAGCAACCTTGTGTTGTATAGAGTAGCCATTGTGGAGCGAGGTTTTAGGTTAAATAGCACCTTGTGTTGTATAGAGTAGCCATTGTGGAGCGGGGTTTTAGGTTAAATAGCAACCTTGTGTTGTATAGAGTAGCCGTGTGGCAGTGAGGTTTTAGGTTAAATAGCACCTTGTGTTGTATAGAGTAGCCGTGTGTCAGTGAGGTTTTAGGTTAAATAGCACCTTGTGTTGTAGAGTAGCCGTGTGGCAGTGAGGTTTTAGGTTAAATAGAACCTTGTGTTGTATAGAGTAGCCGTGTGACAGTGAGGTTTTAGGTTAAATAGCAACCTTGTGTTGTGTAGAGTAGCCGTGTGACAGCGAGGTTTTAGGTTAAATAGCACCTTGTGTTGTATAGAGTAGCCGTGTGACAGTGAGGTTTTAGGTTAAATAGCAACCTTGTGTTGTGTAGAGTAGCCGTGTGACAGCGAGGTTTTAGGTTAAATAGCACCTTGTGTTGTATAGAGTAGCCATTGTGGAGCGGGGTTTTAGGTTAAATAGCAACCTTGTGTTGTATAGAGTAGCCGTGTGACAGCGAGGTTTTAGGTTAAATAGCAACCTTGTGTTGTATAGAGTAGCCATTGTGGAGCGAGGTTTTAGGTTAAATAGCACCTTGTGTTGTATAGAGTAGCCGTGTGACAGTGAGGTTTTAGGTTAAATAACACCTTGTGTTGTAGAGTAGCCGTGTGGCAGTGAGGTTTTAGGTTAAATAGCAACCTTGTGTTGTTTAGAGTAGCCATTGTGGAGCGAGGTTTTAGGTTAAATAGCAACCTTGTGTTGTATAGAGTAGCCGTGTGACAGTGAGGTTTTAGGTTAAATAGCAACCTTGTGTTGTATAGAGTAGCCGTGTGGCAGTGAGGTTTTAGGTTAAATAGCACCTTGTGTTGTATAGAGTAGCCATTGTGGAGCGAGGTTTTAGGTTAAATAGCACCTTGTGTTGTATAGAGTAGCCGTGTGGCAGCGAGGTTTTAGGTTAAATAGCAACCTTGTGTTGTATATAGTAGCCGTGTGGCAGCGAGGTTTTAGGTTAAATAGCAACCTTGTGTTGTATAGAGTAGCCGTGTGGCAGCGGGGTTTTAGGTTAAATAGCAACCTTGTGTTGTATAGAGTAGCCATTGTGGAGCGAGGTTTTAGGTTAAATAGCACCTTGTGTTGTAGAGTAGCCGTGTGGCAGTGAGGTTTTAGGTTAAATAGCACCTTGTGTTGTATAGAGTAGCCGTGTGAGAGCGAGGTTTTAGGTTAAATAGCACCTTGTGTTGTATAGAGTAGCCGTGTGACAGTGAGGTTTTAGGTTAAATAGCACCTTGTGTTGTATAGAGTAGCCGTGTGGCAGCGGGGTTTTAGGTTAAATAGCAACCTTGTGTTGTATAGAGTAGCCATTGTGGAGCGAGGTTTTAGGTTAAATAGCACCTTGTGTTGTGTAGAGTAGCCGTGTGGCAGTGAGGTTTTAGGTTAAATAGCAACCTTGTGTTGTATAGAGTAGCCGTGTGGCAGTGAGGTTTTAGGTTAAATAGCACCTTGTGTTGTATAGAGTAGCCGTGTGACAGCGGGGTTTTAGGTTAAATAGCAACCTTGTGTTGTATAGAGTAGCCGTGTGGCAGCGGGGTTTTAGGTTAAATAGCAACCTTGTGTTGTATAGAGTAGCCATTGTGGAGCGAGGTTTTAGGTTAAATAGCACCTTGTGTTGTGTAGAGTAGCCGTGTGGCAGTGAGGTTTTAGGTTAAATAGCAACCTTGTGTTGTATAGAGTAGCCGTGTGGCAGTGAGGTTTTAGGTTAAATAGCAACCTTGTGTTGTATAGAGTAGCCATTGTGGAGCGAGGTTTTAGGTTAAATAGCACCTTGTGTTGTAGAGTAGCCGTGTGGCAGTGAGGTTTTAGGTTAAATAGCAACCTTGTGTTGTATAGAGTAGCCGTGTGGCAGTGAGGTTTTAGGTTAAATAGCACCTTGTGTTGTATAGAGTAGCCGTGTGACAGCGGGGTTTTAGGTTAAATAGCAACCTTGTGTTGTATAGAGTAGCCGTGTGGCAGCGGGGTTTTAGGTTAAATAGCAACCTTGTGTTGTATAGAGTAGCCATTGTGGAGCGAGGTTTTAGGTTAAATAGCACCTTGTGTTGTGTAGAGTAGCCGTGTGGCAGTGAGGTTTTAGGTTAAATAGCAACCTTGTGTTGTATAGAGTAGCCGTGTGGCAGTGAGGTTTTAGGTTAAATAGCAACCTTGTGTTGTATAGAGTAGCCATTGTGGAGCGAGGTTTTAGGTTAAATAGCACCTTGTGTTGTAGAGTAGCCGTGTGGCAGTGAGGTTTTAGGTTAAATAGCAACCTTGTGTTGTATAGAGTAGCCGTGTGGCAGTGAGGTTTTAGGTTAAATAGCAACCTTGTGTTGTATAGAGTAGCCGTGTGGCAGCGAGGTTTTAGGTTAAATAGCACCTTGTGTTGTAGAGTAGCCGTGTGGCAGCGAGGTTTTAGGTTAAATAGCACCTTGTGTTGTATAGAGTAGCCGTATGACAGTGAGGTTTTAGGTTAAATAGCAACCTTGTGTTGTAGAGTAGCCGTGTGGCAGCGAGGTTTTAGGTTAAATAGCACCTTGTGTTGTAGAGTAGCCGTGTGGCAGCGAGGTTTTAGGTTAAATAGCACCTTGTGTTGTAGAGTAGCCGTGTGGCAGCGAGGTTTTAGGTTAAATAGCACCTTGTGTTGTATAGAGTAGCCGTGTGGCAGCGAGGTTTTAGGTTAAATAGCAACCTTGTGTTGTAGAGTAGCCGTGTGGCAGCGAGGTTTTAGGTTAAATAGCAACCTTGTGTTGTAGAGTAGCCGTGTGGCAGCGAGGTTTTAGGTTAAATAGCACCTTGTGTTGTATAGAGTAGCCGTGTGGCAGCGAGGTTTTAGGTTAAATAGCAACCTTGTGTTGTAGAGTAGCCGTGTGGCAGCGAGGTTTTAGGTTAAATAGCAACCTTGTGTTGTATAGAGTAGCCATTGTGGAGCGAGGTTTTAGGTTAAATAGCAACCTTGTGTTGTATAGAGTAGCCGTGTGACAGTGAGGTTTTAGGTTAAATAGCACCTTGTGTTGTAGAGTAGCCGTGTGGCAGCGAGGTTTTAGGTTAAATAGCACCTTGTGTTGTATAGAGTAGCCGTGTGGCAGCGAGGTTTTAGGTTAAATAGCAACCTTGTGTTGTAGAGTAGCCGTGTGGCAGCGAGGTTTTAGGTTAAATAGCACCTTGTGTTGTAGAGTAGCCGTGTGGCAGCGAGGTTTTAGGTTAAATAGCACCTTGTGTTGTATAGAGTAGCCGTGTGGCAGCAAGGTTTTAGGTTAAATAGCACCTTGTGTTGTATAGAGTAGCCGTGTGGCAGCGAGGTTTTAGGTTAAATAGCAACCTTGTGTTGTAGAGTAGCCGTGTGGCAGCGAGGTTTTAGGTTAAATAGCACCTTGTGTTGTAGAGTAGCCGTGTGGCAGCGAGGTTTTAGGTTAAATAGCACCTTGTGTTGTAGAGTAGCCGTGTGGCAGCGAGGTTTTAGGTTAAATAGCACCTTGTGTTGTATAGAGTAGCCGTGTGGCAGCGAGGTTTTAGGTTAAATAGCAACCTTGTGTTGTAGAGTAGCCGTGTGGCAGCGAGGTTTTAGGTTAAATAGCACCTTGTGTTGTAGAGTAGCCGTGTGGCAGCGAGGTTTTAGGTTAAATAGCACCTTGTGTTGTATAGAGTAGCCGTGTGGCAGCGAGGTTTTAGGTTAAATAGCACCTTGTGTTGTATAGAGTAGCCGTGTGGCAGCGAGGTTTTAGGTTAAATAGCAACCTTGTGTTGTAGAGTAGCCGTGTGGCAGCGAGGTTTTAGGTTAAATAGCACCTTGTGTTGTATAGAGTAGCCGTGTGGCAGCGAGGTTTTAGGTTAAATAGCACCTTGTGTTGTATAGAGTAGCCGTGTGGCAGCGAGGTTTTAGGTTAAATAGCAACCTTGTGTTGTAGAGTAGCCGTGTGGCAGCGAGGTTTTAGGTTAAATAGCAACCTTGTGTTGTAGAGTAGCCGTGTGGCAGCGAGGTTTTAGGTTAAATAGCACCTTGTGTTGTATAGAGTAGCCGTGTGGCAGCGAGGTTTTAGGTTAAATAGCAACCTTGTGTTGTAGAGTAGCCGTGTGGCAGCGAGGTTTTAGGTTAAATAGCACCTTGTGTTGTAGAGTAGCCGTGTGGCAGCGAGGTTTTAGGTTAAATAGCACCTTGTGTTGTATAGAGTAGCCGTGTGGCAGCGAGGTTTTAGGTTAAATAGCAACCTTGTGTTGTAGAGTAGCCGTGTGGCAGCGAGGTTTTAGGTTAAATAGCAACCTTGTGTTGTATAGAGTAGCCATTGTGGAGCGAGGTTTTAGGTTAAATAGCAACCTTGTGTTGTATAGAGTAGCCGTGTGACAGTGAGGTTTTAGGTTAAATAGCACCTTGTGTTGTATAGAGTAGCCATTGTGGAGCGAGGTTTTAGGTTAAATAGCACCTTGTGTTGTAGAGTAGCCGTGTGACAGTGAGGTTTTAGGTTAAATAGCAACCTTGTGTTGTATAGAGTAGCCATTGTGGAGCGAGGTTTTAGGTTAAATAGCACCTTGTGTTGTAGAGTAGCCATTGTGGAGCGAGGTTTTAGGTTAAATAGCACCTTGTGTTGTATAGAGTAGCCGTGTGACAGCGAGGTTTTAGGTTAAATAGCACCTTGTGTTGTATAGAGTAGCCATTGTGGAGCGAGGTTTTAGGTTAAATAGCACCTTGTGTTGTAGAGTAGCCGTGTGACAGTGAGGTTTTAGGTTAAATAGCAACCTTGTGTTGTATAGAGTAGCCGTGTGAGAGCGAGGTTTTAGGTTAAATAGCACCTTGTGTTGTATAGAGTAGCCGTGTGAGAGCGAGGTTTTAGGTTAAATAGCAACCTTGTGTTGTATAGAGTAGCCGTGTGACAGCGAGGTTTTAGGTTAAATAGCACCTTGTGTTGTATAGAGTAGCCATTGTGGAGCGAGGTTTTAGGTTAAATAGCAACCTTGTGTTGTATAGAGTAGCCGTGTGACAGTGAGGTTTTAGGTTAAATAGCAACCTTGTGTTGTATAGAGTAGCCATTGTGGAGCGAGGTTTTAGGTTAAATAGCACCTTGTGTTGTAGAGTAGCCGTGTGACAGCGAGGTTTTAGGTTAAATAGCACCTTGTGTTGTATAGAGTAGCCATTGTGGAGCGAGGTTTTAGGTTAAATAGCACCTTGTGTTGTATAGAGTAGCCGTGTGGCAGTGAGGTTTTAGGTTAAATAGCACCTTGTGTTGTAGAGTAGCCGTGTGGCAGTGAGGTTTTAGGTTAAATAGCAACCTTGTGTTGTATAGAGTAGCCATTGTGGAGCGAGGTTTTAGGTTAAATAGCACCTTGTGTTGTATAGAGTAGCCGTGTGACAGCGAGGTTTTAGGTTAAATAGCACCTTGTGTTGTAGAGTAGCCGTGTGGCAGTGAGGTTTTAGGTTAAATAGCAACCTTGTGTTGTATAGAGTAGCCATTGTGGAGCGAGGTTTTAGGTTAAATAGCACCTTGTGTTGTATAGAGTAGCCGTGTGACAGTGAGGTTTTAGGTTAAATAGCAACCTTGTGTTGTATAGAGTAGCCGTGTGACAGTGAGGTTTTAGGTTAAATAGCACCTTGTGTTGTATAGAGTAGCCGGGTGACAGTGAGGTTTTAGGTTAAATAGCACCTTGTGTTGTATAGAGTAGCCGTGTGACAGTGAGGTTTTAGGTTAAATAGCAACCTTGTGTTGTATAGAGTAGCCGTGTGACAGTGAGGTTTTAGGTTAAATAGCACCTTGTGTTGTATAGAGTAGCCGGGTGACAGTGAGGTTTTAGGTTAAATAGCACCTTGTGTTGTATAGAGTAGCCGTGTGGCAGTGAGGTTTTAGGTTAAATAGTACCTTGTGTTGTATAGAGTAGCCGTGTGACAGTGAGGTTTTAGGTTAAATAGCACCTTGTGTTGTATAGAGTAGCCGTGTGGCAGTGGGGTTTTAGGTTAAATAGCACCTTGTGTTGTATAGAGTAGCCGTGTGACAGTGAGGTTTTAGGTTAAATAGCACCTTGTGTTGTAGAGTAGCCGGGTGACAGTGAGGTTTTAGGTTAAATAGCACCTTGTGTTGTATAGAGTAGCCGTGTGGCAGTGAGGTTTTAGGTTAAATAGCAACCTTGTGTTGTATAGAGTAGCCGTGTGGGAGCGAGGTTTTAGGTTAAATAGCACCTTGTGTTGTATAGAGTAGCCGTGTGACAGTGAGGTTTTAGGTTAAATAGCACCTTGTGTTGTATAGAGTAGCCGTGTGGCAGTGGGATTTTAGGTTAAATAGCACCCTTGTGTTGTATAGAGTAGCCGTGTGACAGTGAGGTTTTAGGTTAAATAGCACCTTGTGTTGTAGAGTAGCCGGGTGACAGTGAGGTTTTAGGTTAAATAGCACCTTGTGTTGTATAGAGTAGCCGTGTGGCAGTGGGATTTTAGGTTAAATAGCACCCTTGTGTTGTATAGAGTAGCCGTGTGACAGTGAGGTTTTAGGTTAAATAGCACCTTGTGTTGTAGAGTAGCCGGGTGACAGTGAGGTTTTAGGTTAAATAGCACCTTGTGTTGTATAGAGTAGCCGTGTGGCAGTGGGATTTTAGGTTAAATAGCACCCTTGTGTTGTATAGAGTAGCCGTGTGACAGTGAGGTTTTAGGTTAAATAGCACCTTGTGTTGTAGAGTAGCCGGGTGACAGTGAGGTTTTAGGTTAAATAGCAACCTTGTGTTGTATAGAGTAGCCGTGTGACAGTGAGGTTTTAGGTTAAATAGCACCTTGTGTTGTAGAGTAGCCGGGTGACAGTGAGGTTTTAGGTTAAATAGCACCTTGTGTTGTATAGAGTAGCCGTGTGGCAGTGGGATTTTAGGTTAAATAGCACCCTTGTGTTGTATAGAGTAGCCGTGTGACAGTGAGGTTTTAGGTTAAATAGCACCTTGTGTTGTAGAGTAGCCGGGTGACAGTGAGGTTTTAGGTTAAATAGCACCTTGTGTTGTATAGAGTAGCCGTGTGACAGCGAGGTTTTAGGTTAAATAGCACCTTGTGTTGTAGAGTAGCCGGGTGACAGTGAGGTTTTAGGTTAAATAGCACCTTGTGTTGTATAGAGTAGCCGTGTGGCAGTGAGGTTTTAGGTTAAATAGCAACCTTGTGTTGTAGAGTAGCCGTGTGACAGCGAGGTTTTAGGTTAAATAGCACCTTGTGTTGTATAGAGTAGCCGTGTGGCAGAGAGGTTTTAGGTTAAATGGCACCTTGTGTTGTATAGAGTAGCCGTGTGGCAGTGAGGTTTTAGGTTAAATAGCACCTTGTGTTGTAGAGTAGCCGGGTGACAGTGAGGTTTTAGGTTAAATAGCACCTTGTGTTGTATAGAGTAGCCGTGTGGCAGTGAGGTTTTAGGTTAAATAGCACCTTGTGTTGTAGAGTAGCCGGGTGACAGTGAGGTTTTAGGTTAAATAGCACCTTGTGTTGTATAGAGTAGCCGTGTGACAGCGAGGTTTTAGGTTAAATAGCACCTTGTGTTGTAGAGTAGCCGGGTGACAGTGAGGTTTTAGGTTAAATAGCACCTTGTGTTGTATAGAGTAGCCGTGTGGCAGTGAGGTTTTAGGTTAAATAGCAACCTTGTGTTGTAGAGTAGCCGTGTGACAGCGAGGTTTTAGGTTAAATAGCACCTTGTGTTGTAGAGTAGCCGGGTGACAGTGAGGTTTTAGGTTAAATAGCACCTTGTGTTGTATAGAGTAGCCGTGTGGCAGTGAGGTTTTAGGTTAAATAGCACCCTTGTGTTGTGTAGAGTAGCCGTGTGGGAGCGAGGTTTTAGGTTAAATAGCACCTTGTGTTGTATAGAGTAGCCGTGTGACAGTGAGGTTTTAGGTTAAATAGCACCTTGTGTTGTATAGAGTAGCCGTGTGGCAGTGGGATTTTAGGTTAAATAGCACCTTGTGTTGTGTAGAGTAGCCGTGTGAGAGCGAGGTTTTAGGTTAAATAGCACCTTGTGTTGTATAGAGTAGCCGTGTGGCAGTGGGGTTTTAGGTTAAATAGCACCTTGTGTTGTATAGAGTAGCCGTGTGGCAGCGAGGTTTTAGGTTAAATAGCACCTTGTGTTGTATAGAGTAGCCGTGTGACAGCGAGGTTTTAGGTTAAATAGCACCTTGTGTTGTAGAGTAGCCGGGTGACAGTGAGGTTTTAGGTTAAATAGCACCTTGTGTTGTATAGAGTAGCCGTGTGGCAGTGAGGTTTTAGGTTAAATAGCACCTTGTGTTGTAGAGTAGCCGGGTGACAGTGAGGTTTTAGGTTAAATAGCACCTTGTGTTGTATAGAGTAGCCGTGTGACAGCGAGGTTTTAGGTTAAATAGCACCTTGTGTTGTAGAGTAGCCGGGTGACAGTGAGGTTTTAGGTTAAATAGCACCTTGTGTTGTATAGAGTAGCCGTGTGGCAGTGAGGTTTTAGGTTAAATAGCAACCTTGTGTTGTAGAGTAGCCGTGTGACAGCGAGGTTTTAGGTTAAATAGCACCTTGTGTTGTATAGAGTAGCCGTGTGGCAGAGAGGTTTTAGGTTAAATGGCACCTTGTGTTGTATAGAGTAGCCGTGTGGCAGTGAGGTTTTAGGTTAAATAGCACCTTGTGTTGTATAGAGTAGCCGTGTGGCAGTGAGGTTTTAGGTTAAATAGCAACCTTGTGTTGTAGAGTAGCCGGGTGACAGTGAGGTTTTAGGTTAAATAGCAACCTTGTGTTGTATAGAGTAGCCGTGTGACAGTGAGGTTTTAGGTTAAATAGCAACCTTGTGTTGTAGAGTAGCCGTGTGGCAGTGAGGTTTTAGGTTAAATAGCAACCTTGTGTTGTAGAGTAGCCGTGTGGCAGTGAGGTTTTAGGTTAAATAGCAACCTTGTGTTGTATAGAGTAGCCGTGTGGCAGTGAGGTTTTAGGTTAAATAGCACCTTGTGTTGTATAGAGTAGCCGTGAGGCAGTGAGGTTTTAGGTTAAATAGCAACCTTGTGTTGTGTAGAGTAGCCGTGTGGCAGTGAGGTTTTAGGTTAAATAGCACCTTGTGTTGTATAGAGTAGCCGTGTGGCAGTGAGGTTTTAGGTTAAATAGCACCTTGTGTTGTATAGAGTAGCCGTGTGGCAGTGGGATTTTAGGTTAAATAGCACCTTGTGTTGTGTAGAGTAGCCGTGTGAGAGCGAGGTTTTAGGTTAAATAGCAACCTTGTGTTGTAGAGTAGCCGTGTGGCAGTGAGGTTTTAGGTTAAATAGCAACCTTGTGTTGTATAGAGTAGCCGTGTGACAGTGAGGTTTTAGGTTAAATAGCACCTTGTGTTGTAGAGTAGCCGTGTGGCAGTGAGGTTTTAGGTTAAATAGCAACCTTGTGTTGTAGAGTAGCCGTGTGAGAGCGAGGTTTTAGGTTAAATAGCAACCTTGTGTTGTATAGAGTAGCCGTGTGACAGTGAGGTTTTAGGTTAAATAGCACCTTGTGTTGTAGAGTAGCCGTGTGGCAGCGAGGTTTTAGGTTAAATAGCACCTTGTGTTGTATAGAGTAGCCGTGTGGCAGCGAGGTTTTAGGTTAAATAGCACCTTGTGTTGTATAGAGTAGCCGTGTGACAGTGAGGTTTTAGGTTAAATAGCACCTTGTGTTGTAGAGTAGCCGTGTGGCAGCGAGGTTTTAGGTTAAATAGCACCTTGTGTTGTAGAGTAGCCGTGTGGCAGCGAGGTTTTAGGTTAAATAGCACCTTGTGTTGTATAGAGTAGCCGTGTGGCAGCGAGGTTTTAGGTTAAATAGCACCTTGTGTTGTAGAGTAGCCGTGTGACAGCGAGGTTTTAGGTTAAATAGCAACCTTGTGTTGTATAGAGTAGCCGTGTGGCAGCGAGGTTTTAGGTTAAATAGCACCTTGTGTTGTAGAGTAGCCGTGTGGCAGTGAGGTTTTAGGTTAAATAGCACCTTGTGTTGTATAGAGTAGCCGTGTGACAGTGAGGTTTTAGGTTAAATAGCAACCTTGTGTTGTAGAGTAGCCGTGTGAGAGCGAGGTTTTAGGTTAAATAGCAACCTTGTGTTGTATAGAGTAGCCGTGTGACAGTGGGGTTTTAGGTTAAATAGCAACCTTGTGTTGTATAGAGTAGCCGTGTGGCAGCGGGGTTTTAGGTTAAATAGCACCTTGTGTTGTAGAGTAGCCGTGTGACAGTGAGGTTTTAGGTTAAATAGCACCTTGTGTTGTAGAGAGTAGCCGTGTGGCAGCGGGGTTTTAGGTTAAATAGCACCTTGTGTTGTAGAGTAGCCGTGTGACAGCGAGGTTTTAGGTTAAATAGCACCTTGTGTTGTATAGAGTAGCCGTGTGACAGCGAGGTTTTAGGTTAAATAGCACCTTGTGTTGTAGAGTAGCCGTGTGACAGTGAGGTTTTAGGTTAAATAGCACCTTGTGTTGTAGAGAGTAGCCGTGTGACAGTGAGGTTTTAGATTAAATAGCACCTTGTGTTGTATAGAGTAGCCGTGTGACAGTGAGGTTTTAGGTTAAATAGCAACCTTGTGTTGTAGAGTAGACGTGTGAGAGCGAGGTTTTAGGTTAAATAGCAACCTTGTGTTGTATAGAGTAGCCGTGTGACAGTGAGGTTTTAGGTTAAATAGCACCTTGTGTTGTAGAGTAGCCGTGTGGCAGCGAGGTTTTAGGTTAAATAGCAACCTTGTGTTGTAGAGTAGCCGTGTGAGAGCGAGGTTTTAGGTTAAATAGCAACCTTGTGTTGTATAGAGTAGCCGTGTGACAGTGAGGTTTTAGGTTAAATAGCAACCTTGTGTTGTAGAGTAGCCGTGTGAGAGCGAGGTTTTAGGTTAAATAGCAACCTTGTGTTGTATAGAGTAGACGTGTGGGAGCGAGGTTTTAGGTTAAATAGCAACCTTGTGTTGTAGAGTAGCCGTGTGACAGTGAGGTTTTAGGTTAAATAGCACCTTGTGTTGTAGAGTAGCCGTGTGGCAGCGAGGTTTTAGGTTAAATAGCACCTTGTGTTGTATAGAGTAGCCGTGTGGCAGCGAGGTTTTAGGTTAAATAGCACCTTGTGTTGTAGAGTAGCCGTGTGACAGCGAGGTTTTAGGTTAAATAGCACCTTGTGTTGTAGAGTAGCCGTGTGACAGCGAGGTTTTAGGTTAAATAGCACCTTGTGTTGTAGAGTAGCCGTGTGACAGTGAGGTTTTAGGTTAAATAGCACCTTGTGTTGTAGAGTAGCCGTGTGGCAGCGAGGTTTTAGGTTAAATAGCACCTTGTGTTGTAGAGTAGCCGTGTGGCAGCGAGGTTTTAGGTTAAATAGCACCTTGTGTTGTATAGAGTAGCCGTGTGGCAGCGAGGTTTTAGGTTAAATAGCACCTTGTGTTGTAGAGTAGCCGTGTGACAGCGAGGTTTTAGGTTAAATAGCACCTTGTGTTGTGTAGAGTAGCCGTGTGGCAGTGAGGTTTTAGGTTAAATAGCAACCTTGTGTTGTAGAGTAGCCGTGTGACAGCGAGGTTTTAGGTTAAATAGCAACCTTGTGTTGTATAGTGTAGCCGTGTGGGAGCGAGGTTTTAGGTTAAATAGCAACCTTGTGTTGTATAGAGTAGCCGTGTGACAGCGAGGTTTTAGGTTAAATAGCAACCTTGTGTTGTAGAGTAGCCGTGTGACAGTGAGGTTTTAGGTTAAATAGCACCTTGTGTTGTAGAGTAGCCGTGTGACAGTGAGGTTTTAGGTTAAATAGCACCTTGTGTTGTAGAGTAGCCGTGTGGCAGTGAGGTTTTAGGTTAAATAGCACCTTGTGTTGTATAGAGTAGCCGTGTGGCAGCGAGGTTTTAGGTTAAATAGCACCTTGTGTTGTAGAGTAGCCGTGTGACAGCGAGGTTTTAGGTTAAATAGCACCTTGTGTTGTGTAGAGTAGCCGTGTGGCAGTGAGGTTTTAGGTTAAATAGCAACCTTGTGTTGTAGAGTAGCCGTGTGGCAGCGAGGTTTTAGGTTAAATAGCACCTTGTGTTGTGTAGAGTAGCCGTGTGGCAGTGAGGTTTTAGGTTAAATAGCAACCTTGTGTTGTAGAGTAGCCGTGTGAGAGCGTGGTTTTAGGTTAAATAGCAACCTTGTGTTGTATAGAGTAGCCGTGTGACAGCGAGGTTTTAGGTTAAATAGCAACCTTGTGTTGTAGAGTAGCCGTGTGACAGTGAGGTTTTAGGTTAAATAGCACCTTGTGTTGTAGAGTAGCCGTGTGGCAGCGAGGTTTTAGGTTAAATAGCACCTTGTGTTGTATAGAGTAGCCGTGTGGCAGCGAGGTTTTAGGTTAAATAGCACCTTGTGTTGTGTAGAGTAGCCGGGTGGCAGTGAGGTTTTAGGTTAAATAGCAACCTTGTGTTGTAGAGTAGCCGTGTGAGAGCGAGGTTTTAGGTTAAATAGCACCTTGTGTTGTATAGAGTAGCCGTGTGGCAGCGAGGTTTTAGGTTAAATAGCACCTTGTGTTGTAGAGTAGCCGTGTGACAGCGAGGTTTTAGGTTAAATAGCACCTTGTGTTGTGTAGAGTAGCCGTGTGGCAGTGAGGTTTTAGGTTAAATAGCAACCTTGTGTTGTAGAGTAGCCGTGTGAGAGCGAGGTTTTAGGTTAAATAGCAACCTTGTGTTGTAGAGTAGCCGTGTGGCAGCGAGGTTTTAGGTTAAATAGCACCTTGTGTTGTATAGAGTAGCCGTGTGGCAGCGAGGTTTCAGGTTAAATAGCACCATGTGTTGTAGAGTAGCCGTGTGGCAGCGAGGTTTTAGGTTAAATAGCACCTTGTGTTGTATAGAGTAGCCGTGTGGCAGCGAGGTTTTAGGTTAAATAGCACCTTGTGTTGTAGAGTAGCCGTGTGGCAGCGAGGTTTTAGGTTAAATAGCACCTTGTGTTGTATAGAGTAGCCGTGTGGCAGCGAGGTTTTAGGTTAAATAGCACCTTGTGTTGTAGAGTAGCCGTGTGACAGCGAGGTTTTAGGTTAAATAGCACCTTGTGTTGTGTAGAGTAGCCGTGTGACAGTGAGGTTTTAGGTTAAATAGCACCTTGTGTTGTATAGAGTAGCCGTGTGACAGCGAGGTTTTAGGTTAAATAGCAACCTTGTGTTGTAGAGTAGCCGTGTGACAGTGAGGTTTTAGGTTAAATAGCACCTTGTGTTGTAGAGTAGCCGTGTGACAGTGAGGTTTTAGGTTAAATAGCACCTTGTGTTGTAGAGTAGCCGTGTGGCAGTGAGGTTTTAGGTTAAATAGCACCTTGTGTTGTATAGAGTAGCCGTGTGGGAGCGAGGTTTTAGGTTAAATAGCACCTTGTGTTGTATAGAGTAGCCGTGTGACAGCGAGGTTTTAGGTTAAATAGCAACCTTGTGTTGTAGAGTAGCCGTGTGACAGCGAGGTTTTAGGTTAAATAGCACCTTGTGTTGTAGAGTAGCCGTGTGGCAGCGGGGTTTTAGGTTAAATAGCAACCTTGTGTTGTAGAGTAGCCGTGTGACAGCGAGGTTTTAGGTTAAATAGCACCTTGTGTTGTAGAGTAGCCGTGTGGCAGCGGGGTTTTAGGTTAAATAGCACCTTGTGTTGTGTAGAGTAGCCGTGTGGCAGTGAGGTTTTAGGTTAAATAGCACCTTGTGTTGTATAGAGTAGCCGTGTGGGAGCGAGGTTTTAGGTTAAATAGCACCTTGTGTTGTGTAGAGTAGCCGTGTGACAGCGAGGTTTTAGGTTAAATAGCAACCTTGTGTTGTATAGAGTAGCCGTGTGACAGCGAGGTTTTAGGTTAAATAGCAACCTTGTGTTGTAGAGTAGCCGTGTGACAGCGAGGTTTTAGGTTAAATAGCACCTTGTGTTGTAGAGTAGCCGTGTGGCAGCGGGGTTTTAGGTTAAATAGCACCTTGTGTTGTGTAGAGTAGCCGTGTGACAGCGAGGTTTTAGGTTAAATAGCAACCTTGTGTTGTAGAGTAGCCGTGTGACAGCGAGGTTTTAGGTTAAATAGCACCTTGTGTTGTAGAGTAGCCGTGTGGCAGCGGGGTTTTAGGTTAAATAGCACCTTGTGTTGTGTAGAGTAGCCGTGTGACAGCGAGGTTTTAGGTTAAATAGCAACCTTGTGTTGTATAGAGTAGCCGTGTGACAGCGAGGTTTTAGGTTAAATAGCAACCTTGTGTTGTAGAGTAGCCGTGTGACAGCGAGGTTTTAGGTTAAATAGCACCTTGTGTTGTGTAGAGTAGCCGTGTGACAGCGAGGTTTTAGGTTAAATAGCAACCTTGTGTTGTATAGAGTAGCCGTGTGACAGCGAGGTTTTAGGTTAAATAGCAACCTTGTGTTGTAGAGTAGCCGTGTGACAGCGAGGTTTTAGGTTAAATAGCACCTTGTGTTGTAGAGTAGCCGTGTGGCAGCGGGGTTTTAGGTTAAATAGCACCTTGTGTTGTGTAGAGTAGCCGTGTGGCAGTGAGGTTTTAGGTTAAATAGCACCTTGTGTTGTATAGAGTAGCCGTGTGGGAGCGAGGTTTTAGGTTAAATAGCACCTTGTGTTGTGTAGAGTAGCCGTGTGACAGTGAGGTTTTAGGTTAAATAGCACCTTGTGTTGTATAGAGTAGCCGTGTGACAGCGAGGTTTTAGGTTAAATAGCAACCTTGTGTTGTAGAGTAGCCGTGTGACAGTGAGGTTTTAGGTTAAATAGCACCTTGTGTTGTAGAGTAGCCGTGTGACAGTGAGGTTTTAGGTTAAATAGCACCTTGTGTTGTAGAGTAGCCGTGTGGCAGTGAGGTTTTAGGTTAAATAGCACCTTGTGTTGTATAGAGTAGCCGTGTGGGAGCGAGGTTTTAGGTTAAATAGCACCTTGTGTTGTATAGAGTAGCCGTGTGACAGCGAGGTTTTAGGTTAAATAGCAACCTTGTGTTGTAGAGTAGCCGTGTGACAGCGAGGTTTTAGGTTAAATAGCACCTTGTGTTGTAGAGTAGCCGTGTGGCAGCGGGGTTTTAGGTTAAATAGCAACCTTGTGTTGTAGAGTAGCCGTGTGACAGCGAGGTTTTAGGTTAAATAGCACCTTGTGTTGTAGAGTAGCCGTGTGGCAGCGGGGTTTTAGGTTAAATAGCACCTTGTGTTGTGTAGAGTAGCCGTGTGGCAGTGAGGTTTTAGGTTAAATAGCACCTTGTGTTGTATAGAGTAGCCGTGTGGGAGCGAGGTTTTAGGTTAAATAGCACCTTGTGTTGTGTAGAGTAGCCGTGTGACAGCGAGGTTTTAGGTTAAATAGCAACCTTGTGTTGTATAGAGTAGCCGTGTGACAGCGAGGTTTTAGGTTAAATAGCAACCTTGTGTTGTAGAGTAGCCGTGTGACAGCGAGGTTTTAGGTTAAATAGCACCTTGTGTTGTAGAGTAGCCGTGTGGCAGCGGGGTTTTAGGTTAAATAGCACCTTGTGTTGTGTAGAGTAGCCGTGTGACAGCGAGGTTTTAGGTTAAATAGCAACCTTGTGTTGTAGAGTAGCCGTGTGACAGCGAGGTTTTAGGTTAAATAGCACCTTGTGTTGTAGAGTAGCCGTGTGGCAGCGGGGTTTTAGGTTAAATAGCACCTTGTGTTGTGTAGAGTAGCCGTGTGACAGCGAGGTTTTAGGTTAAATAGCAACCTTGTGTTGTATAGAGTAGCCGTGTGACAGCGAGGTTTTAGGTTAAATAGCAACCTTGTGTTGTAGAGTAGCCGTGTGACAGCGAGGTTTTAGGTTAAATAGCACCTTGTGTTGTGTAGAGTAGCCGTGTGACAGCGAGGTTTTAGGTTAAATAGCAACCTTGTGTTGTATAGAGTAGCCGTGTGACAGCGAGGTTTTAGGTTAAATAGCAACCTTGTGTTGTAGAGTAGCCGTGTGACAGCGAGGTTTTAGGTTAAATAGCACCTTGTGTTGTAGAGTAGCCGTGTGGCAGCGGGGTTTTAGGTTAAATAGCACCTTGTGTTGTGTAGAGTAGCCGTGTGGCAGTGAGGTTTTAGGTTAAATAGCACCTTGTGTTGTATAGAGTAGCCGTGTGGGAGCGAGGTTTTAGGTTAAATAGCACCTTGTGTTGTGTAGAGTAGCCGTGTGACAGTGAGGTTTTAGGTTAAATAGCACCTTGTGTTGTATAGAGTAGCCGTGTGACAGCGAGGTTTTAGGTTAAATAGCAACCTTGTGTTGTAGAGTAGCCGTGTGACAGTGAGGTTTTAGGTTAAATAGCACCTTGTGTTGTAGAGTAGCCGTGTGACAGTGAGGTTTTAGGTTAAATAGCACCTTGTGTTGTAGAGTAGCCGTGTGGCAGTGAGGTTTTAGGTTAAATAGCACCTTGTGTTGTATAGAGTAGCCGTGTGGGAGCGAGGTTTTAGGTTAAATAGCACCTTGTGTTGTAGAGTAGCCGTGTGGCAGCGGGGTTTTAGGTTAAATAGCACCTTGTGTTGTGTAGAGTAGCCGTGTGGCAGTGAGGTTTTAGGTTAAATAGCACCTTGTGTTGTATAGAGCAGCCGTGTGGGAGCGAGGTTTTAGGTTAAATAGCAACCTTGTGTTGTAGAGTAGCCGTGTGGCAGCGGGGTTTTAGGTTAAATAGCACCTTGTGTTGTATAGAGTAGCCGTGTGGGAGCGAGGTTTTAGGTTAAATAGCAACCTTGTGTTGTATAGAGTAGCCGTGTGGGAGCGAGGTTTTAGGTTAAATAGCAACCTTGTGTTGTAGAGTAGCCATTGTGGAGCGAGGTTTTAGGTTAAATAGCACCTTGTGTTGTGTAGAGTAGCCGTGTGACAGTGAGGTTTTAGGTTAAATAGCAACCTTGTGTTGTAGAGTAGCCATTGTGGAGCGAGGTTTTAGGTTAAATAGCAACCTTGTGTTGTATAGAGTAGCCGTGTGGCAGCGAGGTTTTAGGTTAAATAGCAACCTTGTGTTGTATAGAGTAGCCGTGTGACAGCGAGGTTTTAGGTTAAATAGCAACCTTGTGTTGTATAGAGTAGCCGTGTGAGAGCGAGGTTTTAGGTTAAATAGCACCTTGTGTTGTATAGAGTAGCCGTGTGGCTGCGAGGTTTTAGGTTAAATAGCAACCTTGTGTTGTATAGAGTAGCCGTGTGAGAGCGAGGTTTTAGGTTAAATAGCACCTTGTGTTGTATAGAGTAGCCGTGTGGCAGCGGGGTTTTAGGTTAAATAGCACCTTGTGTTGTATAGAGTAGCCGTGTGACAGTGAGGTTTTAGGTTAAATAGCAACCTTGTGTTGTATAGAGTAGCCGTGTGGGAGCGAGGTTTTAGGTTAAATAGCACCTTGTGTTGTATAGAGTAGCCGTGTGACAGCGAGGTTTTAGGTTAAATAGCAACCTTGTGTTGTATAGAGTAGCCGTGTGGGAGCGAGGTTTTAGGTTAAATAGCACCTTGTGTTGTATAGAGTAGCCGTGTGACAGCGAGGTTTTAGGTTAAATAGCACCTTGTGTTGTATAGAGTAGCCGTGTGGCAGTGAGGTTTTAGGTTAAATAGCACCTTGTGTTGTATAGAGTAGCCGTGTGACAGTGAGGTTTTAGGTTAAATAGCAACCTTGTGTTGTATAGAGTAGCCATTGTGGAGCGAGGTTTTAGGTTAAATAGCAACCTTGTGTTGTATAGAGTAGCCGTGTGGGAGCGAGGTTTTAGGTTAAATAGCAACCTTGTGTTGTATAGAGTAGCCATTGTGGAGCGAGGTTTTAGGTTAAATAGCAACCTTGTGTTGTATAGAGTAGCCGTGTGGGAGCGAGGTTTTAGGTTAAATAGCAACCTTGTGTTGTATAGAGTAGCCATTGTGGAGCGAGGTTTTAGGTTAAATAGCAACCTTGTGTTGTAGAGTAGCCATTGTGGAGCGAGGTTTTAGGTTAAATAGCAACCTTGTGTTGTATAGAGTAGCCGTGTGACAGCGAGGTTTTAGGTTAAATAGCACCTTGTGTTGTATAGAGTAGCCGTGTGACAGTGAGGTTTTAGGTTAAATAGCAACCTTGTGTTGTATAGAGTAGCCATTGTGGAGCGAGGTTTTAGGTTAAATAGCAACCTTGTGTTGTAGAGTAGCCATTGTGGAGCGAGGTTTTAGGTTAAATAGCAACCTTGTGTTGTATAGAGTAGCCGTGTGGGAGCGAGGTTTTAGGTTAAATAGCAACCTTGTGTTGTAGAGTAGCCATTGTGGAGCGAGGTTTTAGGTTAAATAGCACCTTGTGTTGTATAGAGTAGCCGTGTGACAGCGAGGTTTTAGGTTAAATAGCACCTTGTGTTGTATAGTAGCCGTGTGACAGTGAGGTTTTAGGTTAAATAGCAACCTTGTGTTGTATAGAGTAGCCATTGTGGAGCGAGGTTTTAGGTTAAATAGCAACCTTGTGTTGTATAGAGTAGCCGTGTGGGAGCGAGGTTTTAGGTTAAATAGCAACCTTGTGTTGTATAGAGTAGCCGTGTGACAGTGAGGTTTTAGGTTAAATAGCAACCTTGTGTTGTATAGAGTAGCCATTGTGGAGCGAGGTTTTAGGTTAAATAGCAACCTTGTGTTGTATAGAGTAGCCGTGTGGGAGCGAGGTTTTAGGTTAAATAGCAACCTTGTGTTGTAGAGTAGCCATTGTGGAGCGAGGTTTTAGGTTAAATAGCACCTTGTGTTGTATAGAGTAGCCATTGTGGAGCGAGGTTTTAGGTTAAATAGCAACCTTGTGTTGTATAGAGTAGCCGTGTGGGAGCGAGGTTTTAGGTTAAATAGCAACCTTGTGTTGTATAGAGTAGCCATTGTGGAGCGAGGTTTTAGGTTAAATAGCAACCTTGTGTTGTAGAGTAGCCATTGTGGAGCGAGGTTTTAGGTTAAATAGCAACCTTGTGTTGTATAGAGTAGCCATTGTGGAGCGAGGTTTTAGGTTAAATAGCAACCTTGTGTTGTAGAGTAGCCGTGTGGGAGCGAGGTTTTAGGTTAAATAGCAACCTTGTGTTGTATAGAGTAGCCATTGTGGAGCGAGGTTTTAGGTTAAATAGCAACCTTGTGTTGTAGAGTAGCCGTGTGGGAGCGAGGTTTTAGGTTAAATAGCACCTTGTGTTGTATAGTAGCCGTGTGACAGTGAGGTTTTAGGTTAAATAGCAACCTTGTGTTGTATAGAGTAGCCATTGTGGAGCGAGGTTTTAGGTTAAATAGCAACCTTGTGTTGTATAGAGTAGCCGTGTGGGAGCGAGGTTTTAGGTTAAATAGCAACCTTGTGTTGTAGAGTAGCCATTGTGGAGCGAGGTTTTAGGTTAAATAGCACCTTGTGTTGTATAGAGTAGCCGTTTGACAGCGAGGTTTTAGGTTAAATAGCACCTTGTGTTGTATAGTAGCCGTGTGACAGTGAGGTTTTAGGTTAAATAGCAACCTTGTGTTGTATAGAGTAGCCATTGTGGAGCGAGGTTTTAGGTTAAATAGCAACCTTGTGTTGTATAGAGTAGCCGTGTGGGAGCGAGGTTTTAGGTTAAATAGCAACCTTGTGTTGTATAGAGTAGCCATTGTGGAGCGAGGTTTTAGGTTAAATAGCAACCTTGTGTTGTAGAGTAGCCATTGTGGAGCGAGGTTTTAGGTTAAATAGCAACCTTGTGTTGTATAGAGTAGCCATTGTGGAGCGAGGTTTTAGGTTAAATAGCAACCTTGTGTTGTAGAGTAGCCATTGTGGAGCGAGGTTTTAGGTTAAATAGCAACCTTGTGTTGTATAGAGTAGCCATTGTGGAGCGAGGTTTTAGGTTAAATAGCAACCTTGTGTTGTAGAGTAGCCGTGTGGGAGCGAGGTTTTAGGTTAAATAGCAACCTTGTGTTGTAGAGTAGCCATTGTGGAGCGAGGTTTTAGGTTAAATAGCACCTTGTGTTGTATAGAGTAGCCGTGTGACAGCGAGGTTTTAGGTTAAATAGCACCTTGTGTTGTATAGTAGCCGTGTGACAGTGAGGTTTTAGGTTAAATAGCAACCTTGTGTTGTATAGAGTAGCCATTGTGGAGCGAGGTTTTAGGTTAAATAGCAACCTTGTGTTGTATAGAGTAGCCGTGTGACAGTGAGGTTTTAGGTTAAATAGCACCTTGTGTTGTATAGAGTAGCCGTGTGGGAGCGAGGTTTTAGGTTAAATAGCAACCTTGTGTTGTAGAGTAGCCGTGTGACAGTGAGGTTTTAGGTTAAATAGCAACCTTGTGTTGTATAGAGTAGCCGTGTGGCAGTGAGGTTTTAGGTTAAATAGCAACCTTGTGTTGTAGAGTAGCCGTGTGACAGTGCTGTTTTAGGTTAAATAGCAACCTTGTGTTGTATAGAGTAGCCATTGTGGAGCGAGGTTTTAGGTTAAATAGCAACCTTGTGTTGTATAGAGTAGCCGTGTGGCAGCGAGGTTTTAGGTTAAATAGCGCCTTGTGTTGTATAGAGTAGCCGTGTGGCAGTGAGGTTTTAGGTTAAATAGCAACCTTGTGTTGTATAGAGTAGCCGTGTGGCAGCGAGGTTTTAGGTTAAATAGCACCTTGTGTTGTATAGAGTAGCCGTGTGGCAGCGAGGTTTTAGGTTAAATAGCACCTTGTGTTGTATAGAGTAGCCGTGTGGCAGCGAGGTTTTAGGTTAAATAGCACCTTGTGTTGTATAGAGTAGCCGTGTGACAGTGAGGTTTTAGGTTAAATAGCACCTTGTGTTGTATAGAGTAGCCGTGTAACAGTGAGGTTTTAGGTTAAATAGCACCTTGTGTTGTAGAGTAGCCGTGTGGCAGCGGGGTTTTAGGTTAAATAGCACCTTGTGTTGTATAGAGTAGCCGTGCGACAGTGAGGTTTTAGGTTAAATAGCAACCTTGTGTTGTAGAGTAGCCGTGTGACAGTGAGGTTTTAGGTTAAATAGCACCTTGTGTTGTATAGAGTAGCCGTGTGACAGTGAGGTTTTAGGTTAAATAGCAACCTTGTGTTGTAGAGTAGCCGTGTGACAGTGAGGTTTTAGGTTAAATAGCACCTTGTGTTGTATAGAGTAGCCGTGTGGGAGCGAGGTTTTAGGTTAAATAGCACCTTGTGTTGTATAGAGTAGCCGTGTGGGAGCGAGGTTTTAGGTTAAATAGCACCTTGTGTTGTATAGAGTAGCCGTGTGGCAGTGAGGTTTTAGGTTAAATAGCACCTTGTGTTGTATAGAGTAGCCGTGTGGCAGTGAGGTTTTAGGTTAAATAGCACCTTGTGTTGTATAGAGTAGCCGTGTGGCAGTGAGGTTTTAGGTTAAATAGCACCTTGTGTTGTATAGAGTAGCCGTGTGGCAGTGAGGTTTTAGGTTAAATAGCACCTTGTGTTGTATAGAGTAGCCGTGTGGCAGCGGGGTTTTAGGTTAAATAGCACCTTGTGTTGTAGAGTAGCCGTGTGGCAGCGGGGTTTTAGGTTAAATAGCACCTTGTGTTGTATAGAGTAGCCGTGTGGCAGTGAGGTTTTAGGTTAAATAGCAACCTTGTGTTGTATAGAGTAGCCGTGTGGGAGCGAGGTTTTAGGTTAAATAGCACCTTGTGTTGTATAGAGTAGCCGTGTGGCAGTGAGGTTTTAGGTTAAATAGCAACCTTGTGTTGTATAGAGTAGCCGTGTGGGAGCGAGGTTTTAGGTTAAATAGCACCTTGTGTTGTATAGAGTAGCCGTGTGGGAGCGAGGTTTTAGGTTAAATAGCACCTTGTGTTGTATAGAGTAGCCGTGTGACAGTGAGGTTTTAGGTTAAATGGCACCTTGTGTTGTATAGAGTAGCCGTGTGGCAGTGAGGTTTTAGGTTAAATAGCAACCTTGTGTTGTATAGAGTAGCCATTGTGGAGCGAGGTTTTAGGTTAAATAGCAACCTTGTGTTGTATAGAGTAGCCGTGTGACAGCGAGGTTTTAGGTTAAATAGCACCTTGTGTTGTATAGAGTAG
This sequence comes from Nemertoderma westbladi, assembly GCA_032718475.1. Classification (NCBI taxonomy): domain Eukaryota; kingdom Metazoa; phylum Xenacoelomorpha; order Nemertodermatida; family Nemertodermatidae; genus Nemertoderma; species Nemertoderma westbladi. The sequence continues at coordinate 68,310 of JAUCBJ010000069.1, read as the reverse complement.
CCGTGTGGGAGCGAGGTTTTAGGTTAAATAGCACCTTGTGTTGTATAGAGTAGCCGTGTGACAGTGAGGTTTTAGGTTAAATAGCAACCTTGTGTTGTATAGAGTAGCCGTGTGGGAGCGAGGTTTTAGGTTAAATAGCACCTTGTGTTGTATAGAGTAGCCGTGTGGCAGTGAGGTTTTAGGTTAAATAGCACCTTGTGTTGTATAGAGTAGCCGTGTGGCAGTGAGGTTTTAGGTTAAATAGCACCTTGTGTTGTATAGAGTAGCCGTGTGGCAGTGAGGTTTTAGGTTAAATAGCACCTTGTGTTGTATAGAGTAGCCGTGTGGGAGCGAGGTTTTAGGTTAAATAGCACCTTGTGTTGTATAGAGTAGCCGTGTGGCAGCGAGGTTTTAGGTTAAATAGCACCTTGTGTTGTATAGAGTAGCCGTGTGGCAGTGAGGTTTTAGGTTAAATAGCAACCTTGTGTTGTATAGAGTAGCCGTGTGACAGTGAGGTTTTAGGTTAAATAGCAACCTTGTGTTGTAGAGTAGCCGTGTGGCAGTGAGGTTTTAGGTTAAATAGCAACCTTGTGTTGTATAGAGTAGCCGTGTGGCAGTGAGGTTTTAGGTTAAATAGCACCTTGTGTTGTGTAGAGTAGCCGTGTGGCAGCGGGGTTTTAGGTTAAATAGCACCTTGTGTTGTATAGAGTAGCCGTGTGGCAGCGGGGTTTTAGGTTAAATAGCACCTTGTGTTGTATAGAGTAGCCGTGTGGGAGCGAGGTTTTAGGTTAAATAGCACCTTGTGTTGTATAGAGTAGCCGTGTGACAGTGAGGTTTTAGGTTAAATGGCACCTTGTGTTGTATAGAGTAGCCGTGTGGCAGTGAGGTTTTAGGTTAAATAGCACCTTGTGTTGTATAGAGTAGCCGTGTGGCAGTGAGGTTTTAGGTTAAATAGCACCTTGTGTTGTATAGAGTAGCCGTGTGGCAGTGAGGTTTTAGGTTAAATAGCAACCTTGTGTTGTATAGAGTAGCCGTGTGGCAGTGAGGTTTTAGGTTAAATAGCACCTTGTGTTGTATAGAGTAGCCGTGTGGCAGTGAGGTTTTAGGTTAAATAGCAACCTTGTGTTGTATAGAGTAGCCGTGTGGCAGCGAGGTTTTAGGTTAAATAGCACCTTGTGTTGTATAGAGTAGCCGTGTGACAGTGAGGTTTTAGGTTAAATGGCACCTTGTGTTGTATAGAGTAGCCGTGTGGCAGTGAGGTTTTAGGTTAAATAGCAACCTTGTGTTGTATAGAGTAGCCGTGTGACAGTGAGGTTTTAGGTTAAATAGCAACCTTGTGTTGTAGAGTAGCCGTGTGGCAGTGAGGTTTTAGGTTAAATAGCAACCTTGTGTTGTATAGAGTAGCCGTGTGACAGTGAGGTTTTAGGTTAAATAGCAACCTTGTGTTGTAGAGTAGCCGTGTGGCAGTGAGGTTTTAGGTTAAATAGCACCTTGTGTTGTATAGAGTAGCCGTGTGGCAGTGAGGTTTTAGGTTAAATAGCACCTTGTGTTGTGTAGAGTAGCCGTGTGGCAGCGGGGTTTTAGGTTAAATAGCACCTTGTGTTGTATAGAGTAGCCGTGTGGCAGCGGGGTTTTAGGTTAAATAGGACCTTGTGTTGTGTAGAGTAGCCGTGTGGCAGTGAGGTTTTAGGTTAAATAGGACCTTGTGTTGTGTAGAGTAGCCGTGTGGCAGTGAGGTTTTAGGTTAAATAGCACCTTGTGTTGTATAGAGTAGCCGTGTGACAGTGAGGTTTTAGGTTAAATAGCAACCTTGTGTTGTATAGAGTAGCCGTGTGACAGTGAGGTTTTAGGTTAAATAGCACCTTGTGTTGTATAGAGTAGCCGTGTGGCAGTGAGGTTTTAGGTTAAATAGCACCTTGTGTTGTAGAGTAGCCGTGTGGCAGTGAGGTTTTAGGTTAAATAGCACCTTGTGTTGTATAGAGTAGCCGTGTGGCAGTGAGGTTTTAGGTTAAATAGCAACCTTGTGTTGTATAGAGTAGCCGTGTGGCAGTGAGGTTTTAGGTTAAATAGCACCTTGTGTTGTATAGAGTAGCCGTGTGGCAGTGAGGTTTTAGGTTAAATAGCAACCTTGTGTTGTAGAGTAGCCGTGTGGCAGTGAGGTTTTAGGTTAAATAGCACCTTGTGTTGTATAGAGTAGCCGTGTGGCAGTGAGGTTTTAGGTTAAATAGCACCTTGTGTTGTATAGAGTAGCCGTGTGGCAGTGAGGTTTTAGGTTAAATAGCACCTTGTGTTGTATAGAGTAGCCGTGTGGCAGTGAGGTTTTAGGTTAAATAGCACCTTGTGTTGTATAGAGTAGCCGTGTGGCAGTGAGGTTTTAGGTTAAATAGCACCTTGTGTTGTATAGAGTAGCCGTGTGGCAGTGAGGTTTTAGGTTAAATAGCACCTTGTGTTGTATAGAGTAGCCGTGTGGCAGTGAGGTTTTAGGTTAAATAGCACCTTGTGTTGTATAGAGTAGCCGTGTGGCAGTGAGGTTTTAGGTTAAATAGCACCTTGTGTTGTATAGAGTAGCCGTGTGGCAGTGAGGTTTTAGGTTAAATAGCACCTTGTGTTGTATAGAGTAGCCGTGTGACAGCGAGGTTTTAGGTTAAATAGCACCTTGTGTTGTATAGAGTAGCCGTGTGGCAGTGAGGTTTTAGGTTAAATAGCACCTTGTGTTGTATAGAGTAGCCGTGTGGCAGTGAGGTTTTAGGTTAAATAGCAACCTTGTGTTGTATAGAGTAGCCGTGTGGCAGTGAGGTTTTAGGTTAAATAGCACCTTGTGTTGTATAGAGTAGCCGTGTGGCAGTGAGGTTTTAGGTTAAATAGCACCTTGTGTTGTATAGAGTAGCCGTGTGGCAGTGAGGTTTTAGGTTAAATAGCACCTTGTGTTGTATAGAGTAGCCGTGTGGCAGTGAGGTTTTAGGTTAAATAGCAACCTTGTGTTGTAGAGTAGCCGTGTGACAGTGAGGTTTTAGGTTAAATAGCACCTTGTGTTGTATAGAGTAGCCGTGTGGCAGCGAGGTTTTAGGTTAAATAGCACCTTGTGTTGTATAGAGTAGCCGTGTGGCAGCGAGGTTTTAGGTTAAATAGCACCTTGTGTTGTATAGAGTAGCCGTGTGGCAGCGAGGTTTTAGGTTAAATAGCACCTTGTGTTGTATAGAGTAGCCGTGTGGGAGCGAGGTTTTAGGTTAAATAGCACCTTGTGTTGTATAGAGTAGCCGTGTGGCAGTGAGGTTTTAGGTTAAATAGCAACCTTGTGTTGTATAGAGTAGCCGTGTGGCAGCGAGGTTTTAGGTTAAATAGCACCTTGTGTTGTATAGAGTAGCCGTGTGACAGTGAGGTTTTAGGTTAAATAGCACCTTGTGTTGTTAGAGTAGCCGTGTGGCAGTGAGGTTTTAGGTTAAATAGCAACCTTGTGTTGTATAGAGTAGCCGTGTGGCAGTGAGGTTTTAGGTTAAATAGCACCTTGTGTTGTGTAGAGTAGCCGTGTGGGAGCGAGGTTTTAGGTTAAATAGCACCTTGTGTTGTATAGAGTAGCCGTGTGGCAGTGAGGTTTTAGGTTAAATAGCAACCTTGTGTTGTATAGAGTAGCCGTGTGGCAGCGAGGTTTTAGGTTAAATAGCACCTTGTGTTGTATAGAGTAGCCGTGTGACAGTGAGGTTTTAGGTTAAATAGCAACCTTGTGTTGTATAGAGTAGCCGTGTGACAGTGAGGTTTTAGGTTAAATAGCACCTTGTGTTGTATAGAGTAGCCGTGTGGCAGTGAGGTTTTAGGTTAAATAGCACCTTGTGTTGTATAGAGTAGCCGTGTGGCAGTGAGGTTTTAGGTTAAATAGCACCTTGTGTTGTATAGAGTAGCCGTGTGGCAGTGAGGTTTTAGGTTAAATAGCACCTTGTGTTGTATAGAGTAGCCGTGTGGCAGTGAGGTTTTAGGTTAAATAGCAACCTTGTGTTGTATAGAGTAGCCGTGTGGCAGTGAGGTTTTAGGTTAAATAGCACCTTGTGTTGTATAGAGTAGCCGTGTGGCAGTGAGGTTTTAGGTTAAATAGCACCTTGTGTTGTATAGAGTAGCCGTGTGGCAGTGAGGTTTTAGGTTAAATAGCACCTTGTGTTGTATAGAGTAGCCGTGTGGCAGTGAGGTTTTAGGTTAAATAGCACCTTGTGTTGTATAGAGTAGCCGTGTGGCAGTGAGGTTTTAGGTTAAATAGCAACCTTGTGTTGTATAGAGTAGCCGTGTGGCAGTGAGGTTTTAGGTTAAATAGCAACCTTGTGTTGTATAGAGTAGCCGTGTGGCAGCGAGGTTTTAGGTTAAATAGCACCTTGTGTTGTATAGAGTAGCCGTGTGGCAGTGAGGTTTTAGGTTAAATAGCACCTTGTGTTGTATAGAGTAGCCGTGTGGCAGTGAGGTTTTAGGTTAAATAGCAACCTTGTGTTGTATAGAGTAGCCGTGTGGCAGTGAGGTTTTAGGTTAAATAGCACCTTGTGTTGTATAGAGTAGCCGTGTGGCAGTGAGGTTTTAGGTTAAATAGCACCTTGTGTTGTTAGAGTAGCCGTGTGGCAGCGGGGTTTTAGGTTAAATAGCACCTTGTGTTGTATAGAGTAGCCGTGTGGCAGTGAGGTTTTAGGTTAAATAGCACCTTGTGTTGTATAGAGTAGCCGTGTGGCAGTGAGGTTTTAGGTTAAATAGCACCTTGTGTTGTAGAGTAGCCGTGTGGCAGCGAGGTTTTAGGTTAAATAGCAACCTTGTGTTGTATAGAGTAGCCGTGTGGCAGCGAGGTTTTAGGTTAAATAGCACCTTGTGTTGTATAGAGTAGCCGTGTGGCAGTGAGGTTTTAGGTTAAATAGCACCTTGTGTTGTATAGAGTAGCCGTGTGGCAGTGAGGTTTTAGGTTAAATAGCACCTTGTGTTGTATAGAGTAGCCGTGTGGCAGTGAGGTTTTAGGTTAAATAGCACCTTGTGTTGTAGAGTAGCCGTGTGGCAGTGAGGTTTTAGGTTAAATAGCACCTTGTGTTGTATAGAGTAGCCGTGTGGCAGTGAGGTTTTAGGTTAAATAGCACCTTGTGTTGTATAGAGTAGCCGTGTGGCAGTGAGGTTTTAGGTTAAATAGCACCTTGTGTTGTAGAGTAGCCGTGTGGCAGTGAGGTTTTAGGTTAAATAGCACCTTGTGTTGTATAGAGTAGCCGTGTGGCAGTGAGGTTTTAGGTTAAATAGCACCTTGTGTTGTATAGAGTAGCCGTGTGGCAGTGAGGTTTTAGGTTAAATAGCACCTTGTGTTGTATAGAGTAGCCGTGTGGCAGTGAGGTTTTAGGTTAAATAGCAACCTTGTGTTGTATAGAGTAGCCGTGTGGCAGTGAGGTTTTAGGTTAAATAGCACCTTGTGTTGTATAGAGTAGCCGTGTGGCAGTGAGGTTTTAGGTTAAATAGCACCTTGTGTTGTAGAGTAGCCGTGTGGCAGTGAGGTTTTAGGTTAAATAGCACCTTGTGTTGTATAGAGTAGCCGTGTGACAGTGAGGTTTTAGGTTAAATAGCAACCTTGTGTTGTATAGAGTAGCCGTGTGGCAGTGAGGTTTTAGGTTAAATAGCACCTTGTGTTGTATAGAGTAGCCGTGTGACAGTGAGGTTTTAGGTTAAATAGCACCTTGTGTTGTAGAGTAGCCGTGTGGCAGTGAGGTTTTAGGTTAAATAGCACCTTGTGTTGTATAGAGTAGCCGTGTGACAGCGAGGTTTTAGGTTAAATAGCACCTTGTGTTGTATAGAGTAGCCGTGTGGCAGTGAGGTTTTAGGTTAAATAGCACCTTGTGTTGTATAGAGTAGCCGTGTGGCAGTGAGGTTTTAGGTTAAATAGCACCTTGTGTTGTTAGAGTAGCCGTGTGGCAGTGAGGTTTTAGGTTAAATAGCACCTTGTGTTGTATAGAGTAGCCGTGTGGCAGTGAGGTTTTAGGTTAAATAGCACCTTGTGTTGTATAGAGTAGCCGTGTGGCAGTGAGGTTTTAGGTTAAATAGCACCTTGTGTTGTATAGAGTAGCCGTGTGGCAGTGAGGTTTTAGGTTAAATAGCACCTTGTGTTGTATAGAGTAGCCGTGTGGCAGTGAGGTTTTAGGTTAAATAGCACCTTGTGTTGTATAGAGTAGCCGTGTGACAGTGAGGTTTTAGGTTAAATAGCACCTTGTGTTGTATAGAGTAGCCGTGTGGCAGTGAGGTTTTAGGTTAAATAGCACCTTGTGTTGTATAGAGTAGCCGTGTGGCAGTGAGGTTTTAGGTTAAATAGCACCTTGTGTTGTAAGAGTAGCCGTGTGGCAGTGAGGTTTTAGGTTAAATAGCACCTTGTGTTGTATAGAGTAGCCGTGTGGCAGTGAGGTTTTAGGTTAAATAGCACCTTGTGTTGTATAGAGTAGCCGTGTGGCAGTGAGGTTTTAGGTTAAATAGCACCTTGTGTTGTATAGAGTAGCCGTGTGGCAGTGAGGTTTTAGGTTAAATAGCACCTTGTGTTGTATAGAGTAGCCGTGTGGCAGTGAGGTTTTAGGTTAAATAGCACCTTGTGTTGTATAGAGTAGCCGTGTGGCAGTGAGGTTTTAGGTTAAATAGCACCTTGTGTTGTATAGAGTAGCCGTGTGGCAGTGAGGTTTTAGGTTAAATAGCACCTTGTGTTGTATAGAGTAGCCGTGTGGCAGTGAGGTTTTAGGTTAAATAGCACCTTGTGTTGTAGAGTAGCCGTGTGGCAGTGAGGTTTTAGGTTAAATAGCACCTTGTGTTGTATAGAGTAGCCGTGTGGCAGTGAGGTTTTAGGTTAAATAGCACCTTGTGTTGTATAGAGTAGCCGTGTGGCAGTGAGGTTTTAGGTTAAATAGCACCTTGTGTTGTATAGAGTAGCCGTGTGGCAGTGAGGTTTTAGGTTAAATAGCACCTTGTGTTGTATAGAGTAGCCGTGTGGCAGTGAGGTTTTAGGTTAAATAGCACCTTGTGTTGTATAGAGTAGCCGTGTGGCAGTGAGGTTTTAGGTTAAATAGCACCTTGTGTTGTAGAGTAGCCGTGTGGCAGTGAGGTTTTAGGTTAAATAGCACCTTGTGTTGTATAGAGTAGCCGTGTGGCAGTGAGGTTTTAGGTTAAATAGCACCTTGTGTTGTATAGAGTAGCCGTGTGAGCAGCGAGGTTTTAGGTTAAATAGCACCTTGTGTTGTATAGAGTAGCCGTGTGGCAGTGAGGTTTTAGGTTAAATAGCACCTTGTGTTGTATAGAGTAGCCGTGTGGCAGTGAGGTTTTAGGTTAAATAGCACCTTGTGTTGTATAGAGTAGCCGTGTGGCAGTGAGGTTTTAGGTTAAATAGCACCTTGTGTTGTATAGAGTAGCCGTGTGGCAGTGAGGTTTTAGGTTAAATAGCACCTTGTGTTGTATAGAGTAGCCGTGTGGCAGTGAGGTTTTAGGTTAAATAGCACCTTGTGTTGTAGAGTAGCCGTGTGGCAGTGAGGTTTTAGGTTAAATAGCACCTTGTGTTGTATAGAGTAGCCGTGTGACAGTGAGGTTTTAGGTTAAATAGCAACCTTGTGTTGTATAGAGTAGCCGTGTGGCAGTGAGGTTTTAGGTTAAATAGCACCTTGTGTTGTATAGAGTAGCCGTGTGACAGTGAGGTTTTAGGTTAAATAGCACCTTGTGTTGTATAGAGTAGCCGTGTGACAGCGAGGTTTTAGGTTAAATAGCACCTTGTGTTGTATAGAGTAGCCGTGTGGCAGTGAGGTTTTAGGTTAAATAGCACCTTGTGTTGTATAGAGTAGCCGTGTGACAGTGAGGTTTTAGGTTAAATAGCAACCTTGTGTTGTATAGAGTAGCCGTGTGGCAGTGAGGTTTTAGGTTAAATAGCACCTTGTGTTGTATAGAGTAGCCGTGTGACAGTGAGGTTTTAGGTTAAATAGCACCTTGTGTTGTATAGAGTAGCCGTGTGGCAGCGAGGTTTTAGGTTAAATAGCACCTTGTGTTGTATAGAGTAGCCGTGTGGCAGTGAGGTTTTAGGTTAAATAGCACCTTGTGTTGTATAGAGTAGCCGTGTGGCAGTGAGGTTTTAGGTTAAATAGCAACCTTGTGTTGTATAGAGTAGCCGTGTGGCAGTGAGGTTTTAGGTTAAATAGCACCTTGTGTTGTATAGAGTAGCCGTGTGGCAGTGAGGTTTTAGGTTAAATAGCACCTTGTGTTGTATAGAGTAGCCGTGTGGCAGTGAGGTTTTAGGTTAAATAGCACCTTGTGTTGTATAGAGTAGCCGTGTGGCAGTGAGGTTTTAGGTTAAATAGCACCTTGTGTTGTATAGAGTAGCCGTGTGGCAGCGAGGTTTTAGGTTAAATAGCACCTTGTGTTGTATAGAGTAGCCGTGTGACAGTGAGGTTTTAGGTTAAATAGCACCTTGTGTTGTATAGAGTAGCCGTGTGGCAGTGAGGTTTTAGGTTAAATAGCAACCTTGTGTTGTATAGAGTAGCCGTGTGGCAGTGAGGTTTTAGGTTAAATAGCACCTTGTGTTGTATAGAGTAGCCGTGTGGCAGTGAGGTTTTAGGTTAAATAGCACCTTGTGTTGTATAGAGTAGCCGTGTGACAGTGAGGTTTTAGGTTAAATAGCAACCTTGTGTTGTATAGAGTAGCCGTGTGGCAGTGAGGTTTTAGGTTAAATAGCAACCTTGTGTTGTATAGAGTAGCCGTGTGGCAGTGAGGTTTTAGGTTAAATAGCACCTTGTGTTGTATAGAGTAGCCGTGTGACAGTGAGGTTTTAGGTTAAATAGCACCTTGTGTTGTATAGAGTAGCCGTGTGGCAGTGAGGTTTTAGGTTAAATAGCACCTTGTGTTGTATAGAGTAGCCGTGTGGCAGTGAGGTTTTAGGTTAAATAGCACCTTGTGTTGTATAGAGTAGCCGTGTGACAGCGAGGTTTTAGGTTAAATAGCACCTTGTGTTGTATAGAGTAGCCGTGTGACAGTGAGGTTTTAGGTTAAATAGCAACCTTGTGTTGTATAGAGTAGCCGTGTGGCAGTGAGGTTTTAGGTTAAATAGCACCTTGTGTTGTATAGAGTAGCCGTGTGGCAGTGAGGTTTTAGGTTAAATAGCACCTTGTGTTGTATAGAGTAGCCGTGTGGCAGTGAGGTTTTAGGTTAAATAGCACCTTGTGTTGTGTAGAGTAGCCGTGTGGCAGTGAGGTTTTAGGTTAAATAGCACCTTGTGTTGTAGAGTAGCCGTGTGACAGTGAGGTTTTAGGTTAAATAGCACCTTGTGCTGTATAGAGTAGCCGTGTGGGAGCGAGGTTTTAGGTTAAATAGCACCTTGTGTTGTATAGAGTAGCCGTGTGACAGCGGGGTTTTAGGTTAAATAGCACCTTGTGTTGTATAGAGTAGCCGTGTGACAGCGAGGTTTTAGGTTAAATAGCACCTTGTGTTGTAGAGTAGCCGTGTGACAGCGAGGTTTTAGGTTAAATAGCACCTTGTGTTGTATAGAGTAGCCGTGTGACAGCGAGGTTTTAGGTTAAATAGCACCTTGTGTTGTAGAGTAGCCGTGTGGCAGCGAGGTTTTAGGTTAAATAGCACCTTGTGTTGTAGAGTAGCCGTGTGACAGCGAGGTTTTAGGTTAAATAGCACCTTGTGTTGTAGAGTAGCCGTGTGGCAGCGAGGTTTTAGGTTAAATAGCACCTTGTGTTGTATAGAGTAGCCGTGTGACAGTGAGGTTTTAGGTTAAATAGCAACCTTGTGTTGTAGAGTAGCCGTGTGACAGTGAGGTTTTAGGTTAAATAGCACCTTGTGTTGTATAGAGTAACCGTGTGACAGTGAGGTTTTAGGTTAAATAGCAACCTTGTGTTGTATAGAGTAGCCGTGTGACAGTGAGGTTTTAGGTTAAATAGCACCTTGTGTTGTATAGAGTAGCCGTGTGACAGCGAGGTTTTAGGTTAAATAGCACCTTGTGTTGTAGAGTAGCCGTGTGACAGCGGGGTTTTAGGTTAAATAGCACCTTGTGTTGTATAGAGTAGCCGTGTGACAGCGAGGTTTTAGGTTAAATAGCACCTTGTGTTGTAGAGTAGCCGTGTGGCAGCGAGGTTTTAGGTTAAATAGCACCTTGTGTTGTATAGAGTAGCCGTGTGACAGTGAGGTTTTAGGTTAAATAGCACCTTGTGTTGTAGAGTAGCCGTGTGACAGCGAGGTTTTAGGTTAAATAGCACCTTGTGTTGTAGAGTAGCCGTGTGACAGCGAGGTTTTAGGTTAAATAGCACCTTGTGTTGTATAGAGTAGCCGTGTGACAGCGAGGTTTTAGGTTAAATAGCACCTTGTGTTGTAGAGTAGCCGTGTGACAGCGAGGTTTTAGGTTAAATAGCACCTTGTGTTGTAGAGTAGCCGTGTGGCAGCGAGGTTTTAGGTTAAATAGCACCTTGTGTTGTATAGAGTAGCCGTGTGACAGTGAGGTTTTAGGTTAAATAGCAACCTTGTGTTGTATAGAGTAGCCGTGTGACAGTGAGGTTTTAGGTTAAATAGCACCTTGTGTTGTATAGAGTAGCCGTGTGACAGCGAGGTTTTAGGTTAAATAGCACCTTGTGTTGTAGAGTAGCCGTGTGACAGCGAGGTTTTAGGTTAAATAACACCTTGTGTTGTAGAGTAGCCGTGTGACAGCGAGGTTTTAGGTTAAATAGCACCTTGTGTTGTATAGAGTAGCCGTGTGACAGCGAGGTTTTAGGTTAAATAGCACCTTGTGTTGTAGAGTAGCCGTGTGACAGCGAGGTTTTAGGTTAAATAGCACCTTGTGTTGTAGAGTAGCCGTGTGGCAGCGAGGTTTTAGGTTAAATAGCACCTTGTGTTGTATAGAGTAGCCGTGTGACAGTGAGGTTTTAGGTTAAATAGCAACCTTGTGTTGTAGAGTAGCCGTGTGACAGTGAGGTTTTAGGTTAAATAGCACCTTGTGTTGTATAGAGTAGCCGTGTGACAGTGAGGTTTTAGGTTAAATAGCAACCTTGTGTTGTATAGAGTAGCCGTGTGACAGTGAGGTTTTAGGTTAAATAGCACCTTGTGTTGTATAGAGTAGCCGTGTGGCAGCGAGGTTTTAGGTTAAATAGCACCTTGTGTTGTATAGAGTAGCCGTGTGGCAGTGAGGTTTTAGGTTAAATAGCAACCTTGTGTTGTATAGAGTAGCCGTGTGACAGTGAGGTTTTAGGTTAAATAGCACCTTGTGCTGTATAGAGTAGCCGTGTGGGAGCGAGGTTTTAGGTTAAATAGCACCTTGTGTTGTATAGAGTAGCCGTGTGACAGTGAGGTTTTAGGTTAAATAGCACCTTGTGTTGTAGAGTAGACGTGTGACAGTGAGGTTTTAGGTTAAATAGCACCTTGTGCTGTATAGAGTAGCCGTGTGGCAGTGGGGTTTTAGGTTAAATAGCACCTTGTGTTATGTAGAGTAGCCGTGTGACAGTGAGGTTTTAGGTTAAATAGCAACCTTGTGTTGTAGAGTAGCCGTGTGGCAGTGAGGTTTTAGGTTAAATAGCAACCTTGTGTTGTATAGAGTAGCCGTGTGACAGTGAGGTTTTAGGTTAAATAGCACCTTGTGCTGTATAGAGTAGCCGTGTGACAGCGGGGTTTTAGGTTAAATAGCACCTTGTGTTGTATAGAGTAGCCGTGTGACAGTGAGGTTTTAGGTTAAATAGCAACCTTGTGTTGTAGAGTAGCCGTGTGACAGTGAGGTTTTAGGTTAAATAGCACCTTGTGCTGTATAGAGTAGCCGTGTGACAGTGAGGTTTTAGGTTAAATAGCACCTTGTGTTGTATAGAGTAGCCGTGTGGGAGCGAGGTTTTAGGTTAAATAGCAACCTTGTGCTGTATAGAGTAGCCGTGTGGGAGCGAGGTTTTAGGTTAAATAGCACCTTGTGTTGTAGAGAGTAGCCGTGTGACAGTGAGGTTTTAGGTTAAATAGCACCTTGTGCTGTATAGAGTAGCCGTGTGACAGTGAGGTTTTAGGTTAAATAGCACCTTGTGCTGTATAGAGTAGCCGTGTGGGAGCGAGGTTTTAGGTTAAATAGCACCTTGTGTTGTAGAGAGTAGCCGTGTGACAGTGAGGTTTTAGGTTAAATAGCACCTTGTGCTGTATAGAGTAGCCGTGTGACAGCGGGGTTTTAGGTTAAATAGCACCTTGTGTTGTATAGAGTAGCCGTGTGACAGTGAGGTTTTAGGTTAAATAGCAACCTTGTGTTGTAGAGTAGACGTGTGACAGTGAGGTTTTAGGTTAAATAGCACCTTGTGCTGTATAGAGTAGCCGTGTGACAGTGAGGTTTTAGGTTAAATAGCACCTTGTGTTGTATAGAGTAGCCGTGTGACAGTGAGGTTTTAGGTTAAATAGCACCTTGTGTTGTATAGAGTAGCCGTGTGACAGCGGGGTTTTAGGCTAAATAGCACCTTGTGTTGTATAGAGTAGCCGTGTGACAGTGAGGTTTTAGGTTAAATAGCACCTTGTGTTGTATAGAGTAGCCGTGTGACAGTGAGGTTTTAGGTTAAATAGCACCTTGTGTTGTATAGAGTAGCCGTGTGACAGCGGGGTTTTAGGCTAAATAGCACCTTGTGTTGTATAGAGTAGCCGTGTGACAGTGAGGTTTTAGGTTAAATAGCACCTTGTGTTGTATAGAGTAGCCGTGTGACAGCGAGCGGGGTTTTAGGCTAAATAGCACCTTGTGTTGTATAGAGTAGCCGTGTGACAGTGAGGTTTTAGGTTAAATAGCAACCTTGTGTTGTATAGAGTAGCCGTGTGGCAGTGAGGTTTTAGGTTAAATAGCACCTTGTGTTGTAGAGTAGCCGTGTGGCAGCGAGGTTTTAGGTTAAATAGCACCTTGTGTTGTATAGAGTAGCCGTGTGACAGCGGGGTTTTAGGTTAAATAGCACCTTGTGTTGTATAGAGTAGCCGTGTGACAGTGAGGTTTTAGGTTAAATAGCAACCTTGTGTTGTATAGAGTAGCCGTGTGGCAGTGAGGTTTTAGGTTAAATAGCACCTTGTGTTGTATAGAGTAGCCGTGTGACAGCGGGGTTTTAGGCTAAATAGCACCTTGTGTTGTATAGAGTAGCCGTGTGACAGTGAGGTTTTAGGTTAAATAGCACCTTGTGTTGTATAGAGTAGCCGTGTGACAGTGAGGTTTTAGGTTAAATAGCACCTTGTGTTGTATAGAGTAGCCGTGTGACAGCGGGGTTTTAGGCTAAATAGCACCTTGTGTTGTATAGAGTAGCCGTGTGACAGTGAGGTTTTAGGTTAAATAGCACCTTGTGTTGTATAGAGTAGCCGTGTGACAGCGGGGTTTTAGGCTAAATAGCACCTTGTGTTGTATAGAGTAGCCGTGTGACAGTGAGGTTTTAGGTTAAATAGCAACCTTGTGTTGTATAGAGTAGCCGTGTGGCAGTGAGGTTTTAGGTTAAATAGCACCTTGTGTTGTAGAGTAGCCGTGTGGCAGCGAGGTTTTAGGTTAAATAGCACCTTGTGTTGTATAGAGTAGCCGTGTGACAGCGGGGTTTTAGGTTAAATAGCACCTTGTGTTGTATAGAGTAGCCGTGTGACAGTGAGGTTTTAGGTTAAATAGCAACCTTGTGTTGTATAGAGTAGCCGTGTGGCAGTGAGGTTTTAGGTTAAATAGCACCTTGTGTTGTATAGAGTAGCCGTGTGACAGCGGGGTTTTAGGTTAAATAGCACCTTGTGTTGTATAGAGTAGCCGTGTGACAGTGAGGTTTTAGGTTAAATAGCAACCTTGTGTTGTATAGAGTAGCCGTGTGGCAGTGAGGTTTTAGGTTAAATAGCACCTTGTGTTGTAGAGTAGCCGTGTGGCAGCGAGGTTTTAGGTTAAATAGCACCTTGTGTTGTATAGAGTAGCCGTGTGACAGTGAGGTTTTAGGTTAAATAGCAACCTTGTGTTGTAGAGTAGCCGTGTGACAGTGAGGTTTTAGGTTAAATAGCACCTTGTGTTGTATAGAGTAGCCGTGTGACAGTGAGGTTTTAGGTTAAATAGCAACCTTGTGTTGTATAGAGTAGCCGTGTGACAGTGAGGTTTTAGGTTAAATAGCACCTTGTGTTGTATAGAGTAGCCGTGTGGCAGCGAGGTTTTAGGTTAAATAGCACCTTGTGTTGTATAGAGTAGCCGTGTGGCAGTGAGGTTTTAGGTTAAATAGCAACCTTGTGTTGTATAGAGTAGCCGTGTGACAGTGAGGTTTTAGGTTAAATAGCAACCTTGTGTTGTAGAGTAGCCGTGTGACAGTGAGGTTTTAGGTTAAATAGCACCTTGTGTTGTATAGAGTAGCCGTGTGACAGTGAGGTTTTAGGTTAAATAGCAACCTTGTGTTGTATAGAGTAGCCGTGTGACAGTGAGGTTTTAGGTTAAATAGCAACCTTGTGTTGTATAGAGTAGCCGTGTGGCAGTGAGGTTTTAGGTTAAATAGCACCTTGTGTTGTAGAGAGTAGCCGTGTGACAGTGAGGTTTTAGGTTAAATAGCACCTTGTGCTGTATAGAGTAGCCGTGTGACAGCGGGGTTTTAGGTTAAATAGCACCTTGTGTTGTATAGAGTAGCCGTGTGACAGTGAGGTTTTAGGTTAAATAGCAACCTTGTGTTGTAGAGTAGACGTGTGACAGTGAGGTTTTAGGTTAAATAGCACCTTGTGCTGTATAGAGTAGCCGTGTGACAGTGAGGTTTTAGGTTAAATAGCACCTTGTGTTGTATAGAGTAGCCGTGTGACAGTGAGGTTTTAGGTTAAATAGCACCTTGTGTTGTATAGAGTAGCCGTGTGACAGCGGGGTTTTAGGCTAAATAGCACCTTGTGTTGTATAGAGTAGCCGTGTGACAGTGAGGTTTTAGGTTAAATAGCACCTTGTGTTGTATAGAGTAGCCGTGTGACAGTGAGGTTTTAGGTTAAATAGCACCTTGTGTTGTATAGAGTAGCCGTGTGACAGCGGGGTTTTAGGCTAAATAGCACCTTGTGTTGTATAGAGTAGCCGTGTGACAGTGAGGTTTTAGGTTAAATAGCACCTTGTGTTGTATAGAGTAGCCGTGTGACAGCGAGCGGGGTTTTAGGCTAAATAGCACCTTGTGTTGTATAGAGTAGCCGTGTGACAGTGAGGTTTTAGGTTAAATAGCAACCTTGTGTTGTATAGAGTAGCCGTGTGGCAGTGAGGTTTTAGGTTAAATAGCACCTTGTGTTGTAGAGTAGCCGTGTGGCAGCGAGGTTTTAGGTTAAATAGCACCTTGTGTTGTATAGAGTAGCCGTGTGACAGCGGGGTTTTAGGTTAAATAGCACCTTGTGTTGTATAGAGTAGCCGTGTGACAGTGAGGTTTTAGGTTAAATAGCAACCTTGTGTTGTATAGAGTAGCCGTGTGGCAGTGAGGTTTTAGGTTAAATAGCACCTTGTGTTGTATAGAGTAGCCGTGTGACAGCGGGGTTTTAGGCTAAATAGCACCTTGTGTTGTATAGAGTAGCCGTGTGACAGTGAGGTTTTAGGTTAAATAGCACCTTGTGTTGTATAGAGTAGCCGTGTGACAGTGAGGTTTTAGGTTAAATAGCACCTTGTGTTGTATAGAGTAGCCGTGTGACAGCGGGGTTTTAGGCTAAATAGCACCTTGTGTTGTATAGAGTAGCCGTGTGACAGTGAGGTTTTAGGTTAAATAGCACCTTGTGTTGTATAGAGTAGCCGTGTGACAGCGGGGTTTTAGGCTAAATAGCACCTTGTGTTGTATAGAGTAGCCGTGTGACAGTGAGGTTTTAGGTTAAATAGCAACCTTGTGTTGTATAGAGTAGCCGTGTGGCAGTGAGGTTTTAGGTTAAATAGCACCTTGTGTTGTAGAGTAGCCGTGTGGCAGCGAGGTTTTAGGTTAAATAGCACCTTGTGTTGTATAGAGTAGCCGTGTGACAGCGGGGTTTTAGGTTAAATAGCACCTTGTGTTGTATAGAGTAGCCGTGTGACAGTGAGGTTTTAGGTTAAATAGCAACCTTGTGTTGTATAGAGTAGCCGTGTGGCAGTGAGGTTTTAGGTTAAATAGCACCTTGTGTTGTATAGAGTAGCCGTGTGACAGCGGGGTTTTAGGTTAAATAGCACCTTGTGTTGTATAGAGTAGCCGTGTGACAGTGAGGTTTTAGGTTAAATAGCAACCTTGTGTTGTATAGAGTAGCCGTGTGGCAGTGAGGTTTTAGGTTAAATAGCACCTTGTGTTGTAGAGTAGCCGTGTGGCAGCGAGGTTTTAGGTTAAATAGCACCTTGTGTTGTATAGAGTAGCCGTGTGACAGTGAGGTTTTAGGTTAAATAGCAACCTTGTGTTGTAGAGTAGCCGTGTGACAGTGAGGTTTTAGGTTAAATAGCACCTTGTGTTGTATAGAGTAGCCGTGTGACAGTGAGGTTTTAGGTTAAATAGCAACCTTGTGTTGTATAGAGTAGCCGTGTGACAGTGAGGTTTTAGGTTAAATAGCACCTTGTGTTGTATAGAGTAGCCGTGTGGCAGCGAGGTTTTAGGTTAAATAGCACCTTGTGTTGTATAGAGTAGCCGTGTGGCAGTGAGGTTTTAGGTTAAATAGCAACCTTGTGTTGTATAGAGTAGCCGTGTGACAGTGAGGTTTTAGGTTAAATAGCAACCTTGTGTTGTAGAGTAGCCGTGTGACAGTGAGGTTTTAGGTTAAATAGCACCTTGTGTTGTAGAGTAGCCGTGTGACAGTGAGGTTTTAGGTTAAATAGCAACCTTGTGTTGTGTAGAGTAGCCGTGTGGCAGTGAGGTTTTAGGTTAAATAGCACCTTGTGTTGTAGAGTAGCCGTGTGACAGTGAGGTTTTAGGTTAAATAGCAACCTTGTGTTGTAGAGTAGCCGTGTGACAGTGAGGTTTTAGGTTAAATAGCAACCTTGTGTTGTAGAGTAGCCGTGTGACAGTGAGGTTTTAGGTTAAATAGCAACCTTGTGTTGTGTAGAGTAGCCGTGTGGCAGTGAGGTTTTAGGTTAAATAGCACCTTGTGTTGTAGAGTAGCCGTGTGACAGTGAGGTTTTAGGTTAAATAGCAACCTTGTGTTGTGTAGAGTAGCCGTGTGGCAGTGAGGTTTTAGGTTAAATAGCACCTTGTGTTGTAGAGTAGCCGTGTGACAGTGAGGTTTTAGGTTAAATAGCACCTTGTGTTGTAGAGTAGCCGTGTGACAGTGAGGTTTTAGGTTAAATAGCAACCTTGTGTTGTAGAGTAGCCGTGTGACAGTGAGGTTTTAGGTTAAATAGCACCTTGTTTATGTAGAGTAGCCGTGTGGCAGTGAGGTTTTAGGTTAAATAGCAACCTTGTGTTGTATAGAGTAGCCGTGTGGGAGCGAGGTTTTAGGTTAAATAGCACCTTGTGTTGTAGAGTAGCCGTGTGGCAGTGAGGTTTTAGGTTAAATAGCACCTTGTGTTGTATAGAGTAGCCGTGTGGCAGTGAGGTTTTAGGTTAAATAGCAACCTTGTGTTGTATAGAGTAGCCGTGTGGCAGTGAGGTTTTAGGTTAAATAGCAACCTTGTGTTGTATAGAGTAGCCGTGTGGCAGCGAGGTTTTAGGTTAAATAGCAACCTTGTGTTGTATAGAGTAGCCGTGTGGCAGTGAGGTTTTAGGTTAAATAGCACCTTGTGTTGTAGAGTAGCCGTGTGACAGTGAGGTTTTAGGTTAAATAGCAACCTTGTGTTGTATAGAGTAGCCGTGTGGCAGTGAGGTTTTAGGTTAAATAGCACCTTGTGTTGTAGAGTAGCCGTGTGACAGTGAGGTTTTAGGTTAAATAGCAACCTTGTGTTGTGTAGAGTAGCCGTGTGGCAGTGAGGTTTTAGGTTAAATAGCACCTTGTGTTGTAGAGTAGCCGTGTGACAGTGAGGTTTTAGGTTAAATAGCAACCTTGTGTTGTATAGAGTAGCCGTGTGGCAGTGAGGTTTTAGGTTAAATAGCACCTTGTGTTGTAGAGTAGCCGTGTGACAGTGAGGTTTTAGGTTAAATAGCAACCTTGTGTTGTATAGAGTAGCCGTGTGGCAGTGAGGTTTTAGGTTAAATAGCACCTTGTGTTGTAGAGTAGCCGTGTGACAGTGAGGTTTTAGGTTAAATAGCAACCTTGTGTTGTATAGAGTAGCCGTGTGGCAGTGAGGTTTTAGGTTAAATAGCACCTTGTGTTGTAGAGTAGCCGTGTGCCAGTGAGGTTTTAGGTTAAATAGCACCTTGTGTTGTAGAGTAGCCGTGTGACAGTGAGGTTTTAGGTTAAATAGCAACCTTGTGTTGTATAGAGTAGCCGTGTGGCAGTGAGGTTTTAGGTTAAATAGCACCTTGTGTTGTAGAGTAGCCGTGTGACAGTGAGGTTTTAGGTTAAATAGCAACCTTGTGTTGTATAGAGTAGCCGTGTGGCTGTGAGGTTTTAGGTTAAATAGCACCTTGTGTTGTAGAGTAGCCGTGTGACAGTGAGGTTTTAGGTTAAATAGCAACCTTGTGTTGTATAGAGTAGCCGTGTGGCAGTGAGGTTTTAGGTTAAATAGCACCTTGTGTTGTAGAGTAGCCGTGTGACAGTGAGGTTTTAGGTTAAATAGCAACCTTGTGTTGTATAGAGTAGCCGTGTGGCAGTGAGGTTTTAGGTTAAATAGCACCTTGTGTTGTAGAGTAGCCGTGTGACAGTGAGGTTTTAGGTTAAATAGCAACCTTGTGTTGTATAGAGTAGCCGTGTGGCAGTGAGGTTTTAGGTTAAATAGCACCTTGTGTTGTATAGAGTAGCCGTGTGGCAGCGAGGTTTTAGGTTAAATAGCAACCTTGTGTTGTATAGAGTAGCCGTGTGGCAGTGAGGTTTTAGGTTAAATAGCAACCTTGTGTTGTATAGAGTAGCCGTGTGGCAGTGAGGTTTTAGGTTAAATAGCACCTTGTGTTGTATAGAGTAGCCGTGTGGCAGCGAGGTTTTAGGTTAAATAGCAACCTTGTGTTG
Organism: Nemertoderma westbladi; assembly: GCA_032718475.1. Classification (NCBI taxonomy): domain Eukaryota; kingdom Metazoa; phylum Xenacoelomorpha; order Nemertodermatida; family Nemertodermatidae; genus Nemertoderma; species Nemertoderma westbladi. The sequence continues at coordinate 49,386 of JAUCBJ010000069.1, read as the reverse complement.
TATAGAGTAGCCGTGTGACAGCGAGGTTTTAGGTTAAATAGCACCTTGTGTTGTAGAGTAGCCGTGTGACAGCGAGGTTTTAGGTTAAATAGCAACCTTGTGTTGTATAGAGTAGCCGTGTGGCAGCGAGGTTTTAGGTTAAATAGCACCTTGTGTTGTAGAGTAGCCGTGTGACAGCGAGGTTTTAGGTTAAATAGCACCTTGTGTTGTATAGAGTAGCCGTGCGACAGTGAGGTTTTAGGTTAAATAGCAACCTTGTGTTGTATAGTAGCCGTGTGACAGTGAGGTTTTAGGTTAAATAGCACCTTGTGTTGTATAGAGTAGCCGTGTGACAGTGAGGTTTTAGGTTAAATAGCACCTTGTGTTGTAGAGTAGCCGTGTGACAGCGAGGTTTTAGGTTAAATAGCAACCTTGTGTTGTAGAGTAGCCGTGTGACAGTGAGGTTTTAGGTTAAATAGCACCTTGTTTATGTAGAGTAGCCGTGTGACAGTGAGGTTTTAGGTTAAATAGCACCTTGTGTTGTATAGAGTAGCCGTGTGACAGCGAGGTTTTAGGTTAAATAGCACCTTGTGTTGTATAGAGTAGCCGTGTGGCAGCGGGGTTTTAGGTTAAATAGCACCTTGTGTTGTATAGAGTAGCCGTGTGACAGCGAGGTTTTAGGTTAAATAGCAACCTTGTGTTGTATAGTAGCCGTGTGACAGTGAGGTTTTAGGTTAAATAGCACCTTGTGTTGTATAGAGTAGCCGTGTGACAGTGAGGTTTTAGGTTAAATAGCACCTTGTGTTGTATAGAGTAGCCGTGTGACAGCGAGGTTTTAGGTTAAATAGCACCTTGTGTTGTATAGAGTAGCCGTGTGGCAGCGGGGTTTTAGGTTAAATAGCACCTTGTGTTGTATAGAGTAGCCGTGTGACAGTGAGGTTTTAGGTTAAATAGCACCTTGTGTTGTGTAGAGTAGCCGTGTGGCAGTGAGGTTTTAGGTTAAATAGCACCTTGTGTTGTATAGAGTAGCCGTGTGACAGTGAGGTTTTAGGTTAAATAGCACCTTGTGTTGTATAGAGTAGCCGTGTGACAGTGAGGTTTTAGGTTAAATAGCACCTTGTGTTGCATAGAGTAGCCGTGTGGCAGTGAGGTTTTAGGTTAAATAGCAACCTTGTGTTGTAGAGTAGCCGTGTGACAGTGAGGTTTTAGGTTAAATAGCACCTTGTGTTGTATAGAGTAGCCGTGTGACAGTGAGGTTTTAGGTTAAATAGCACCTTGTGTTGTATAGAGTAGCCGTGTGACAGTGAGGTTTTAGGTTAAATAGCAACCTTGTGTTGTATAGAGTAGCCGTGTGGCAGCGGGGTTTTAGGTTAAATAGCACCTTGTGTTGTAGAGTAGCCGTGTGACAGTGAGGTTTTAGGTTAAATAGCAACCTTGTGTTGTAGAGTAGCCGTGTGACAGTGAGGTTTTAGGTTAAATAGCACCTTGTGTTGTATAGAGTAGCCGTGTGACAGTGAGGTTTTGGGTTAAATAGCACCTTGTGTTGTATAGAGTAGCCGTGTGGCAGTGAGGTTTTAGGTTAAATAGCAACCTTGTGTTGTATAGAGTAGCCGTGTGGCAGCGGGGTTTTAGGTTAAATAGCACCTTGTGTTGTAGAGTAGCCGTGTGACAGTGAGGTTTTAGGTTAAATAGCAACCTTGTGTTGTAGAGTAGCCGTGTGACAGTGAGGTTTTAGGTTAAATAGCACCTTGTGTTGTATAGAGTAGCCGTGTGACAGTGAGGTTTTGGGTTAAATAGCACCTTGTGTTGTATAGAGTAGCCGTGTGGCAGTGAGGTTTTAGGTTAAATAGCACATTGTGTTGTATAGAGTAGCCGTGTGACAGTGAGGTTTTGGGTTAAATAGCACCTTGTGTTGTATAGAGTAGCCGTGTGGCAGTGAGGTTTTAGGTTAAATAGCAACCTTGTGTTGTATAGAGTAGCCGTGTGGCAGCGGGGTTTTAGGTTAAATAGCACCTTGTGTTGTAGAGTAGCCGTGTGACAGTGAGGTTTTAGGTTAAATAGCAACCTTGTGTTGTGTAGAGTAGCCGTGTGACAGTGAGGTTTTAGGTTAAATAGCACCTTGTGTTGTATAGAGTAGCCGTGTGACAGTGAGGTTTTAGGTTAAATAGCAACCTTGTGTTGTAGAGTAGCCGTGTGACAGTGAGGTTTTAGGTTAAATAGCACCTTGTGTTGTATAGAGTAGCCGTGTGACAGTGAGGTTTTAGATTAAATAGCACCTTGTGTTGTATAGAGTAGCCGTGTGACAGTGAGGTTTTAGATTAAATATCACCTTGTGTTGTATAGAGTAGCCGTGTGACAGTGAGGTTTTAGGTTAAATAGCACCTTGTGTTGTATAGAGTAGCCGTGTGACAGTGAGGTTTTAGATTAAATAGCACCTTGTGTTGTATAGAGTAGCCGTGTGACAGTGAGGTTTTAGGTTAAATAGCACCTTGTGTTGTATAGAGTAGCCGTGTGACAGTGAGGTTTTAGGTTAAATAGCACCTTGTGTTGTATAGAGTAGCCGTGTGACAGTGAGGTTTTAGGTTAAATAGCACCTTGTGTTGTATAGAGTAGCCGTGTGACAGTGAGGTTTTAGATTAAATAGCACCTTGTGTTGTATAGAGTAGCCGTGTGACAGTGAGGTTTTAGGTTAAATAGCACCTTGTGTTGTATAGAGTAGCCGTGTGACAGTGAGGTTTTAGGTTAAATAGCAACCTTGTGTTGTAGAGTAGCCGTGTGACAGTGAGGTTTTAGGTTAAATAGCACCTTGTGTTGTATAGAGTAGCCGTGTGACAGTGAGGTTTTAGATTAAATAGCACCTTGTGTTGTATAGAGTAGCCGTGTGACAGTGAGGTTTTAGGTTAAATAGCACCTTGTGTTGTATAGAGTAGCCGTGTGACAGTGAGGTTTTAGGTTAAATAGCAACCTTGTGTTGTAGAGTAGCCGTGTGACAGTGAGGTTTTAGGTTAAATAGCACCTTGTGTTGTATAGAGTAGCCGTGTGGCAGTGAGGTTTTAGGTTAAATAGCACCTTGTGTTGTATAGAGTAGCCGTGTGACAGTGAGGTTTTAGGTTAAATAGCAACCTTGTGTTGTAGAGTAGCCGTGTGGCAGTGAGGTTTTAGGTTAAATAGCACCTTGTGTTGCATAGAGTAGCCGTGTGGCAGCGGGGTTTTAGGTTAAATAGCACCTTGTGTTGTAGAGTAGCCGTGTGACAGTGAGGTTTTAGGTTAAATAGCACCTTGTGTTGTATAGAGTAGCCGTGTGGCAGTGAGGTTTTAGGTTAAATAGCACCTTGTGTTGTAGAGTAGCCGTGTGGCAGTGAGGTTTTAGGTTAAATAGCACCTTGTGTTGCATAGAGTGGCCGTGTGGCAGCGGGGTTTTAGGTTAAATAGCACCTTGTGTTGTATAGAGTAGCCGTGTGGCAGCGGGGTTTTAGGTTAAATAGCACCTTGTGTTGTATAGAGTAGCCGTGTGACAGTGAGGTTTTAGGTTAAATAGCACCTTGTGTTGTGTAGAGTAGCCGTGTGGCAGTGAGGTTTTAGGTTAAATAGCACCTTGTGTTGTATAGAGTAGCCGTGTGACAGTGAGGTTTTAGGTTAAATAGCACCTTGTGCTGTATAGAGTAGCCGTGTGACAGTGAGGTTTTAGGTTAAATAGCACCTTGTGTTGCATAGAGTAGCCGTGTGGCAGTGAGGTTTTAGGTTAAATAGCAACCTTGTGTTGTAGAGTAGCCGTGTGACAGTGAGGTTTTAGGTTAAATAGCACCTTGTGTTGTATAGAGTAGCCGTGTGACAGTGAGGTTTTAGGTTAAATAGCACCTTGTGTTGTATAGAGTAGCCGTGTGACAGTGAGGTTTTAGGTTAAATAGCACCTTGTGTTGCATAGAGTAGCCGTGTGGCAGTGAGGTTTTAGGTTAAATAGCAACCTTGTGTTGTATAGAGTAGCCGTGTGGCAGCGGGGTTTTAGGTTAAATAGCACCTTGTGTTGTAGAGTAGCCGTGTGACAGTGAGGTTTTAGGTTAAATAGCAACCTTGTGTTGTAGAGTAGCCGTGTGACAGTGAGGTTTTAGGTTAAATAGCACCTTGTGTTGTATAGAGTAGCCGTGTGACAGTGAGGTTTTGGGTTAAATAGCACCTTGTGTTGTATAGAGTAGCCGTGTGGCAGTGAGGTTTTAGGTTAAATAGCAACCTTGTGTTGTATAGAGTAGCCGTGTGGCAGCGGGGTTTTAGGTTAAATAGCACCTTGTGTTGTAGAGTAGCCGTGTGACAGTGAGGTTTTAGGTTAAATAGCAACCTTGTGTTGTAGAGTAGCCGTGTGACAGTGAGGTTTTAGGTTAAATAGCACCTTGTGTTGTATAGAGTAGCCGTGTGACAGTGAGGTTTTGGGTTAAATAGCACCTTGTGTTGTAGAGTAGCCGTGTGACAGTGAGGTTTTAGGTTAAATAGCAACCTTGTGTTGTATAGAGTAGCCGTGTGGCAGTGAGGTTTTAGGTTAAATAGCACCTTGTGTTGTAGAGTAGCCGTGTGACAGTGAGGTTTTAGGTTAAATAGCAACCTTGTGTTGTATAGAGTAGCCGTGTGGCAGTGAGGTTTTAGGTTAAATAGCACCTTGTGTTGTAGAGTAGCCGTGTGGCAGCGAGGTTTTAGGTTAAATAGCAACCTTGTGTTGTATAGAGTAGCCGTGTGGCAGTGAGGTTTTAGGTTAAATAGCACCTTGTGTTGTATAGAGTAGCCGTGTGGCAGCGAGGTTTTAGGTTAAATAGCAACCTTGTGTTGTATAGAGTAGCCGTGTGGCAGTGAGGTTTTAGGTTAAATAGCAACCTTGTGTTGTATAGAGTAGCCGTGTGGCAGTGAGGTTTTAGGTTAAATAGCACCTTGTGTTGTATAGAGTAGCCGTGTGGCAGCGAGGTTTTAGGTTAAATAGCAACCTTGTGTTGTATAGAGTAGCCGTGTGACAGCGAGGTTTTAGGTTAAATAGCACCTTGTGTTGTAGAGTAGCCGTGTGACAGCGAGGTTTTAGGTTAAATAGCAACCTTGTGTTGTATAGAGTAGCCGTGTGGCAGCGAGGTTTTAGCTTAAATAGCACCTTGTGTTGTAGAGTAGCCGTGTGACAGCGAGGTTTTAGGTTAAATAGCACCTTGTGTTGTATAGAGTAGCCGTGCGACAGTGAGGTTTTAGGTTAAATAGCAACCTTGTGTTGTATAGTAGCCGTGTGACAGTGAGGTTTTAGGTTAAATAGCACCTTGTGTTGTATAGAGTAGCCGTGTGACAGTGAGGTTTTAGGTTAAATAGCACCTTGTGTTGTAGAGTAGCCGTGTGACAGCGAGGTTTTAGGTTAAATAGCAACCTTGTGTTGTAGAGTAGCCGTGTGACAGTGAGGTTTTAGGTTAAATAGCACCTTGTTTATGTAGAGTAGCCGTGTGACAGTGAGGTTTTAGGTTAAATAGCACCTTGTGTTGTATAGAGTAGCCGTGTGACAGCGAGGTTTTAGGTTAAATAGCACCTTGTGTTGTATAGAGTAGCCGTGTGGCAGCGGGGTTTTAGGTTAAATAGCACCTTGTGTTGTATAGAGTAGCCGTGTGACAGCGAGATTTTAGGTTAAATAGCAACCTTGTGTTGTATAGTAGCCGTGTGACAGTGAGGTTTTAGGTTAAATAGCACCTTGTGTTGTATAGAGTAGCCGTGTGACAGTGAGGTTTTAGGTTAAATAGCACCTTGTGTTGTATAGAGTAGCCGTGTGACAGCGAGGTTTTAGGTTAAATAGCACCTTGTGTTGTATAGAGTAGCCGTGTGGCAGCGGGGTTTTAGGTTAAATAGCACCTTGTGTTGTATAGAGTAGCCGTGTGACAGTGAGGTTTTAGGTTAAATAGCACCTTGTGTTGTGTAGAGTAGCCGTGTGGCAGTGAGGTTTTAGGTTAAATAGCACCTTGTGTTGTATAGAGTAGCCGTGTGACAGTGAGGTTTTAGGTTAAATAGCACCTTGTGTTGTATAGAGTAGCCGTGTGACAGTGAGGTTTTAGGTTAAATAGCACCTTGTGTTGCATAGAGTAGCCGTGTGGCAGTGAGGTTTTAGGTTAAATAGCAACCTTGTGTTGTAGAGTAGCCGTGTGACAGTGAGGTTTTAGGTTAAATAGCACCTTGTGTTGTATAGAGTAGCCGTGTGACAGTGAGGTTTTAGGTTAAATAGCACCTTGTGTTGTATAGAGTAGCCGTGTGACAGTGAGGTTTTAGGTTAAATAGCACCTTGTGTTGCATAGAGTAGCCGTGTGGCAGTGAGGTTTTAGGTTAAATAGCAACCTTGTGTTGTATAGAGTAGCCGTGTGGCAGCGGGGTTTTAGGTTAAATAGCACCTTGTGTTGTAGAGTAGCCGTGTGACAGTGAGGTTTTAGGTTAAATAGCAACCTTGTGTTGTAGAGTAGCCGTGTGACAGTGAGGTTTTAGGTTAAATAGCACCTTGTGTTGTATAGAGTAGCCGTGTGACAGTGAGGTTTTGGGTTAAATAGCACCTTGTGTTGTATAGAGTAGCCGTGTGGCAGTGAGGTTTTAGGTTAAATAGCAACCTTGTGTTGTATAGAGTAGCCGTGTGGCAGCGGGGTTTTAGGTTAAATAGCACCTTGTGTTGTAGAGTAGCCGTGTGACAGTGAGGTTTTAGGTTAAATAGCAACCTTGTGTTGTAGAGTAGCCGTGTGACAGTGAGGTTTTAGGTTAAATAGCACCTTGTGTTGTATAGAGTAGCCGTGTGACAGTGAGGTTTTGGGTTAAATAGCACCTTGTGTTGTATAGAGTAGCCGTGTGGCAGTGAGGTTTTAGGTTAAATAGCACATTGTGTTGTATAGAGTAGCCGTGTGACAGTGAGGTTTTGGGTTAAATAGCACCTTGTGTTGTATAGAGTAGCCGTGTGGCAGTGAGGTTTTAGGTTAAATAGCAACCTTGTGTTGTATAGAGTAGCCGTGTGGCAGCGGGGTTTTAGGTTAAATAGCACCTTGTGTTGTAGAGTAGCCGTGTGACAGTGAGGTTTTAGGTTAAATAGCAACCTTGTGTTGTGTAGAGTAGCCGTGTGACAGTGAGGTTTTAGGTTAAATAGCACCTTGTGTTGTATAGAGTAGCCGTGTGACAGTGAGGTTTTAGGTTAAATAGCAACCTTGTGTTGTAGAGTAGCCGTGTGACAGTGAGGTTTTAGGTTAAATAGCACCTTGTGTTGTATAGAGTAGCCGTGTGACAGTGAGGTTTTAGATTAAATAGCACCTTGTGTTGTATAGAGTAGCCGTGTGACAGTGAGGTTTTAGATTAAATATCACCTTGTGTTGTATAGAGTAGCCGTGTGACAGTGAGGTTTTAGGTTAAATAGCACCTTGTGTTGTATAGAGTAGCCGTGTGACAGTGAGGTTTTTGATTAAATAGCACCTTGTGTTGTATAGAGTAGCCGTGTGACAGTGAGGTTTTAGGATAAATAGCACCTTGTGTTGTATAGAGTAGCCGTGTGACAGTGAGGTTTTAGGTTAAATAGCACCTTGTGTTGTATAGAGTAGCCGTGTGACAGTGAGTTTTTAGGTTAAATAGCACCTTGTGTTGTATAGAGTAGCCGTGTGACAGTGAGGTTTTAGATTAAATAGCACCTTGTGTTGTATAGAGTAGCCGTGTGACAGTGAGGTTTTAGGTTAAATAGCACCTTGTGTTGTATAGAGTAGCCGTGTGACAGTGAGGTTTTAGGTTAAATAGCAACCTTGTGTTGTAGAGTAGCCGTGTGACAGTGAGGTTTTAGGTTAAATAGCACCTTGTGTTGTATAGAGTAGCCGTGTGACAGTGAGGTTTTAGATTAAATAGCACCTTGTGTTGTATAGAGTAGCCGTGTGACAGTGAGGTTTTAGGTTAAATAGCACCTTGTGTTGTATAGAGTAGCCGTGTGACAGTGAGGTTTTAGGTTAAATAGCAACCTTGTGTTGTAGAGTAGCCGTGTGACAGTGAGGTTTTAGGTTAAATAGCACCTTGTGTTGTATAGAGTAGCCGTGTGGCAGTGAGGTTTTAGGTTAAATAGCACCTTGTGTTGTATAGAGTAGCCGTGTGACAGTGAGGTTTTAGGTTAAATAGCAACCTTGTGTTGTAGAGTAGCCGTGTGGCAGTGAGGTTTTAGGTTAAATAGCACCTTGTGTTGCATAGAGTAGCCGTGTGGCAGCGGGGTTTTAGGTTAAATAGCACCTTGTGTTGTAGAGTAGCCGTGTGACAGTGAGGTTTTAGGTTAAATAGCACCTTGTGTTGTATAGAGTAGCCGTGTGGCAGTGAGGTTTTAGGTTAAATAGCACCTTGTGTTGTAGAGTAGCCGTGTGGCAGTGAGGTTTTAGGTTAAATAGCACCTTGTGTTGCATAGAGTGGCCGTGTGGCAGCGGGGTTTTAGGTTAAATAGCACCTTGTGTTGTATAGAGTAGCCGTGTGGCAGCGGGGTTTTAGGTTAAATAGCACCTTGTGTTGTATAGAGTAGCCGTGTGACAGTGAGGTTTTAGGTTAAATAGCACCTTGTGTTGTGTAGAGTAGCCGTGTGGCAGTGAGGTTTTAGGTTAAATAGCACCTTGTGTTGTATAGAGTAGCCGTGTGACAGTGAGGTTTTAGGTTAAATAGCACCTTGTGTTGTATAGAGTAGCCGTGTGACAGTGAGGTTTTAGGTTAAATAGCACCTTGTGTTGCATAGAGTAGCCGTGTGGCAGTGAGGTTTTAGGTTAAATAGCAACCTTGTGTTGTAGAGTAGCCGTGTGACAGTGAGGTTTTAGGTTAAATAGCACCTTGTGTTGTATAGAGTAGCCGTGTGACAGTGAGGTTTTAGGTTAAATAGCACCTTGTGTTGTATAGAGTAGCCGTGTGACAGTGAGGTTTTAGGTTAAATAGCACCTTGTGTTGCATAGAGTAGCCGTGTGGCAGTGAGGTTTTAGGTTAAATAGCAACCTTGTGTTGTATAGAGTAGCCGTGTGGCAGCGGGGTTTTAGGTTAAATAGCACCTTGTGTTGTAGAGTAGCCGTGTGACAGTGAGGTTTTAGGTTAAATAGCAACCTTGTGTTGTAGAGTAGCCGTGTGACAGTGAGGTTTTAGGTTAAATAGCACCTTGTGTTGTATAGAGTAGCCGTGTGACAGTGAGGTTTTGGGTTAAATAGCACCTTGTGTTGTATAGAGTAGCCGTGTGGCAGTGAGGTTTTAGGTTAAATAGCAACCTTGTGTTGTATAGAGTAGCCGTGTGGCAGCGGGGTTTTAGGTTAAATAGCACCTTGTGTTGTAGAGTAGCCGTGTGACAGTGAGGTTTTAGGTTAAATAGCAACCTTGTGTTGTAGAGTAGCCGTGTGACAGTGAGGTTTTAGGTTAAATAGCACCTTGTGTTGTATAGAGTAGCCGTGTGACAGTGAGGTTTTGGGTTAAATAGCACCTTGTGTTGTATAGAGTAGCCGTGTGGCAGTGAGGTTTTAGGTTAAATAGCACATTGTATTGTATAGAGTAGCCGTGTGACAGTGAGGTTTTGGGTTAAATAGCACCTTGTGTTGTATAGAGTAGCCGTGTGGCAGTGAGGTTTTAGGTTAAATAGCAACCTTGTGTTGTATAGAGTAGCCGTGTGGCAGCGGGGTTTTAGGTTAAATAGCACCTTGTGTTGTAGAGTAGCCGTGTGACAGTGAGGTTTTAGGTTAAATAGCAACCTTGTGTTGTGTAGAGTAGCCGTGTGACAGTGAGGTTTTAGGTTAAATAGCACCTTGTGTTGTATAGAGTAGCCGTGTGACAGTGAGGTTTTAGGTTAAATAGCAACCTTGTGTTGTAGAGTAGCCGTGTGACAGTGAGGTTTTAGGTTAAATAGCACCTTGTGTTGTATAGAGTAGCCGTGTGACAGTGAGGTTTTAGATTAAATAGCACCTTGTGTTGTATAGAGTAGCCGTGTGACAGTGAGGTTTTAGATTAAATATCACCTTGTGTTGTATAGAGTAGCCGTGTGACAGTGAGGTTTTAGGTTAAATAGCACCTTGTGTTGTATAGAGTAGCCGTGTGACAGTGAGGTTTTAGATTAAATAGCACCTTGTGTTGTATAGAGTAGCCGTGTGACAGTGAGGTTTTAGGTTAAATAGCACCTTGTGTTGTATAGAGTAGCCGTGTGACAGTGAGGTTTTAGGTTAAATAGCAACCTTGTGTTGTAGAGTAGCCGTGTGACAGTGAGGTTTTAGGTTAAATAGCACCTTGTGTTGTATAGAGTAGCCGTGTGACAGTGAGGTTTTAGATTAAATAGCACCTTGTGTTGTATAGAGTAGCCGTGTGACAGTGAGGTTTTAGGTTAAATAGCACCTTGTGTTGTATAGAGTAGCCGTGTGACAGTGAGGTTTTAGGTTAAATAGCAACCTTGTGTTGTAGAGTAGCCGTGTGACAGTGAGGTTTTAGGTTAAATAGCACCTTGTGTTGTATAGAGTAGCCGTGTGGCAGTGAGGTTTTAGGTTAAATAGCACCTTGTGTTGTATAGAGTAGCCGTGTGACAGTGAGGTTTTAGGTTAAATAGCAACCTTGTGTTGTAGAGTAGCCGTGTGGCAGTGAGGTTTTATGTTAAATAGCACCTTGTGTTGCATAGAGTAGCCGTGTGGCAGCGGGGTTTTAGGTTAAATAGCACCTTGTGTTGTAGAGTAGCCGTGTGACAGTGAGGTTTTAGGTTAAATAGCACCTTGTGTTGTATAGAGTAGCCGTGTGGCAGTGAGGTTTTAGGTTAAATAGCACCTTGTGTTGTATAGAGTAGCCGTGTGACAGTGAGGTTTTAGGTTAAATAGCAACCTTGTGTTGTAGAGTAGCCGTGTGGCAGTGAGGTTCTTGTGTTGTATAGAGTAGCCGTGTGACAGCGAGGTTTTAGGTTAAATAGCAACCTTGTGTTGTATAGAGTAGCCGTGTGGCAGCGGGGTTTTAGGTTAAATAGCACCTTGTGTTGTAGAGTAGCCGTGTGACAGTGAGGTTTTAGGTTAAATAGCAACCTTGTGTTGTAGAGTAGCCGTGTGACAGTGAGGTTTTAGGTTAAATAGCACCTTGTGTTGTATAGAGTAGCCGTGTGACAGTGAGGTTTTGGGTTAAATAGCACCTTGTGTTGTATAGAGTAGCCGTGTGACAGCGGGGTTTTAGGTTAAATAGCACCTTGTGTTGTAGAGTAGCCGTGTGACAGTGAGGTTTTAGGTTAAATAGCAACCTTGTGTTGTAGAGTAGCCGTGTGACAGTGAGGTTTTAGGTTAAATAGCACCTTGTGTTGTATAGAGTAGCCGTGTGACAGTGAGGTTTTGGGTTAAATAGCACCTTGTGTTGTATAGAGTAGCCGTGTGGCAGTGAGGTTTTAGGTTAAATAGCACATTGTATTGTATAGAGTAGCCGTGTGACAGTGAGGTTTTGGGTTAAATAGCACCTTGTGTTGTATAGAGTAGCCGTGTGGCAGTGAGGTTTTAGGTTAAATAGCAACCTTGTGTTGTATAGAGTAGCCGTGTGGCAGCGGGGTTTTAGGTTAAATAGCACCTTGTGTTGTAGAGTAGCCGTGTGACAGTGAGGTTTTAGGTTAAATAGCAACCTTGTGTTGTGTAGAGTAGCCGTGTGACAGTGAGGTTTTAGGTTAAATAGCACCTTGTGTTGTATAGAGTAGCCGTGTGACAGTGAGGTTTTAGGTTAAATAGCAACCTTGTGTTGTAGAGTAGCCGTGTGACAGTGAGGTTTTAGGTTAAATAGCACCTTGTGTTGTATAGAGTAGCCGTGTGACAGTGAGGTTTTAGATTAAATAGCACCTTGTGTTGTATAGAGTAGCCGTGTGACAGTGAGGTTTTAGATTAAATATCACCTTGTGTTGTATAGAGTAGCCGTGTGACAGTGAGGTTTTAGGTTAAATAGCACCTTGTGTTGTATAGAGTAGCCGTGTGACAGTGAGGTTTTAGATTAAATAGCACCTTGTGTTGTATAGAGTAGCCGTGTGACAGTGAGGTTTTAGGTTAAATAGCACCTTGTGTTGTATAGAGTAGCCGTGTGACAGTGAGGTTTTAGGTTAAATAGCAACCTTGTGTTGTAGAGTAGCCGTGTGACAGTGAGGTTTTAGGTTAAATAGCACCTTGTGTTGTATAGAGTAGCCGTGTGACAGTGAGGTTTTAGATTAAATAGCACCTTGTGTTGTATAGAGTAGCCGTGTGACAGTGAGGTTTTAGGTTAAATAGCACCTTGTGTTGTATAGAGTAGCCGTGTGACAGTGAGGTTTTAGGTTAAATAGCAACCTTGTGTTGTAGAGTAGCCGTGTGACAGTGAGGTTTTAGGTTAAATAGCACCTTGTGTTGTATAGAGTAGCCGTGTGGCAGTGAGGTTTTAGGTTAAATAGCACCTTGTGTTGTATAGAGTAGCCGTGTGACAGTGAGGTTTTAGGTTAAATAGCAACCTTGTGTTGTAGAGTAGCCGTGTGGCAGTGAGGTTTTATGTTAAATAGCACCTTGTGTTGCATAGAGTAGCCGTGTGGCAGCGGGGTTTTAGGTTAAATAGCACCTTGTGTTGTAGAGTAGCCGTGTGACAGTGAGGTTTTAGGTTAAATAGCACCTTGTGTTGTATAGAGTAGCCGTGTGGCAGTGAGGTTTTAGGTTAAATAGCACCTTGTGTTGTATAGAGTAGCCGTGTGACAGTGAGGTTTTAGGTTAAATAGCAACCTTGTGTTGTAGAGTAGCCGTGTGGCAGTGAGGTTCTTGTGTTGTATAGAGTAGCCGTGTGACAGCGAGGTTTTAGGTTAAATAGCACCTTGTTTATGTAGAGTAGCCGTGTGGCAGTGAGGTTTTAGGTTAAATAGCACCTTGTGTTGTATAGAGTAGCCGTGTGGCAGTGGGGTTTTAGGTTAAATAGCACCTTGTGTTGTAGAGTAGCCGTGTGACAGCGGGGTTTTAGGTTAAATAGCACCTTGTGTTGTATAGAGTAGCCGTGTGACAGCGAGGTTTTAGGTTAAATAGCACCTTGTGTTGTATAGAGTAGCCGTGTGACAGTGAGGTTTTAGGTTAAATAGCAACCTTGTGTTGTATAGAGTAGCCGTGTGACAGTGAGGTTTTAGGTTAAATAGCACCTTGTGTTGTATAGAGTAGCCGTGTGACAGTGAGGTTTTAGGTTAAATAGCACCTTGTGTTGTGTAGAGTAGCCGTGTGACAGTGAGGTTTTAGGTTAAATAGCACCTTGTGTTGTGTAGAGTAGCCGTGTGGCAGCGAGGTTTTAGGTTAAATAGCACCTTGTGTTGTATAGAGTAGCCGTGTGGCAGCGAGGTTTTAGGTTAAATAGCACCTTGTGTTGTATAGAGTAGCCGTGTGGCAGTGAGGTTTTAGGTTAAATAGCAACCTTGTGTTGTAGAGTAGCCGTGTGACAGTGAGGTTTTAGGTTAAATAGCACCTTGTTTATGTAGAGTAGCCGTGTGGCAGTGAGGTTTTAGGTTAAATAGCACCTTGTGTTGTATAGAGTAGCCGTGTGACAGCGAGGTTTTAGGTTAAATAGCACCTTGTTTATGTAGAGTAGCCGTGTGGCAGTGAGGTTTTAGGTTAAATAGCACCTTGTTTATGTAGAGTAGCCGTGTGGCAGTGAGGTTTTAGGTTAAATAGCACCTTGTGTTGTATAGAGTAGCCGTGTGGCAGCGAGGTTTTAGGTTAAATAGCACCTTGTGTTGTATAGAGTAGCCGTGTGACAGTGAGGTTTTAGGTTAAATAGCACCTTGTGTTGTGTAGAGTAGCCGTGTGGCAGTGAGGTTTTAGGTTAAATAGCACCTTGTTTATGTAGAGTAGCCGTGTGGCAGTGAGGTTTTAGGTTAAATAGCACCTTGTGTTGTATAGAGTAGCCGTGTGACAGTGAGGTTTTAGGTTAAATAGCACCTTGTTTATGTAGAGTAGCCGTGTGGCAGTGAGGTTTTAGGTTAAATAGCACCTTGTGTTGTATAGAGTAGCCGTGTGACAGCGAGGTTTTAGGTTAAATAGCACCTTGTGTTGTATAGAGTAGCCGTGTGACAGCGAGGTTTTAGGTTAAATAGCACCTTGTTTATGTAGAGTAGCCGTGTGACAGTGAGGTTTTAGGTTAAATAGCACCTTGTGTTGTATAGAGTAGCCGTATGACAGTGAGGTTTTAGGTTAAATAGCACCTTGTGTTGTATAGAGTAGCCGTGTGGCAGTGAGGTTTTAGGTTAAATAGCACCTTGTGTTGTGTAGAGTAGCCGTGTGACAGTGAGGTTTTAGGTTAAATAGCACCTTGTGTTGTATAGAGTAGCCGTGTGGCAGTGAGGTTTTAGGTTAAATAGCACCTTGTGTTGTGTAGAGTAGCCGTGTGACAGTGAGGTTTTAGGTTAAATAGCACCTTGTGTTGTATAGAGTAGCCGTATGACAGTGAGGTTTTAGGTTAAATAGCACCTTGTGTTGTAGAGTAGCCGTGTGGCAGTGATGTTTTAGGTTAAATAGCACCTTGTGTTGTATAGAGTAGCCGTGTGGCAGTGAGGTTTTAGGTTAAATAGCACCTTGTGTTGTATAGAGTAGCCGTGTGGCAGTGAGGTTTTAGGTTAAATAGCACCTTGTGTTGTATAGAGTAGCCGTGTGGCAGCGAGGTTTTAGGTTAAATAGCACCTTGTGTTGTATAGAGTAGCCGTGTGGCAACGGGGTTTTAGGTTAAATAGCACCTTGTGTTGTATAGAGTAGCCGTGTGGCAGTGATGTTTTAGGTTAAATAACACCTTGTGTTGTATAGAGTAGCCGTGTGACAGTGAGGTTTTAGGTTAAATAGCACCTTGTGTTGTAGAGTAGCCGTGTGGCAGTGAGGTTTTAGGTTAAATAGCACCTTGTGTTGTAGAGTAGCCGTGTGACAGCGAGGTTTTAGGTTAAATAGCACCTTGTGTTGTATAGAGTAGCCGTGTGGCAGCGGGGTTTTTAGGTTAAATAGCACCTTGTGTTGTGTAGAGTAGCCGTGTGGCAGTGAGGTTTTAGGTTAAATAGCACCTTGTGTTATATAGAGTAGCCGTGTGGCAGCGGGGTTTTAGGTTAAATAGCACCTTGTGTTGTAGAGTAGCCGTGTGACAGCGAGGTTTTAGGTTAAATAGCACCTTGTGTTGTATAGAGTAGCCGTGTGGCAACGGGGTTTTAGGTTAAATAGCACCTTGTGTTGTATAGAGTAGCCGTGTGGCAGCGGGGTTTTAGGTTAAATAGCACCTTGTGTTGTATAGAGTAGCCGTGTGGCAGCGAGGTTTTAGGTTAAATAGCACCTTGTGTTGTATAGAGTAGCCGTGTGGCAACGGGGTTTTAGGTTAAATAGCACCTTGTGTTGTATAGAGTAGCCGTGTGGCAACGGGGTTTTAGGTTAAATAGCACCTTGTGTTGTATAGAGTAGCCGTGTGACAGCGAGGTTTTAGGTTAAATAGCACCTTGTGTTGTATAGAGTAGCCGTGTGACAGTGAGGTTTTAGGTTAAATAGCACCTTGTGTTGTAGAGTAGCCGGGTGACAGTGAGGTTTTAGGTTAAATAGCAACCTTGTGTTGTATAGAGTAGCCGTGTGACAGCGAGGTTTTAGGTTAAATAGAACCTTGTGTTGTATAGAGTAGCCGTGTGGCAACGGGGTTTTAGGTTAAATAGCACCTTGTGTTGTATAGAGTAGCCGTGTGAGAGCGAGGTTTTAGGTTAAATAGCACCTTGTGTTGTATAGAGTAGCCGTGTGGCAGCGAGGTTTTAGGTTAAATAGCACCTTGTGTTGTATAGAGTAGCCGTGTGGCAACGGGGTTTTAGGTTAAATAGCACCTTGTGTTGTATAGAGTAGCCGTGTGACAGCGAGGTTTTAGGTTAAATAGCACCTTGTGTTGTATAGAGTAGCCGTGTGAGAGCGAGGTTTTAGGTTAAATAGCACCTTGTGTTGTATAGAGTAGCCGTGTGACAGCGAGGTTTTAGGTTAAATAGCACCTTGTGTTGTATAGAGTAGCCGTGTGAGAGCGAGGTTTTAGGTTAAATAGCACCTTGTGTTGTATAGAGTAGCCGTGTGGCAGCGAGGTTTTAGGTTAAATAGCACCTTGTGTTGTATAGAGTAGCCGTGTGGCAACGGGGTTTTAGGTTAAATAGCACCTTGTGTTGTATAGAGTAGCCGTGTGACAGCGAGGTTTTAGGTTAAATAGCACCTTGTGTTGTATAGAGTAGCCGTGTGACAGTGAGGTTTTAGGTTAAATAGCACCTTGTGTTGTATAGAGTAGCCGTGTGGCAACGGGGTTTTAGGTTAAATAGCACCTTGTGTTGTATAGAGTAGCCGTGTGACAGCGAGGTTTTAGGTTAAATAGCACCTTGTGTTGTAGAGTAGCCGTGTGACAGCGAGGTTTTAGGTTAAATAGCACCTTGTGTTGTAGAGTAGCCGTGTGACAGCGAGGTTTTAGGTTAAATAGCACCTTGTGTTGTATAGAGTAGCCGTGTGGCAACGGGGTTTTAGGTTAAATAGCACCTTGTGTTGTATAGAGTAGCCGTGTGACAGCGAGGTTTTAGGTTAAATAGCACCTTGTGTTGTAGAGTAGCCGTGTGACAGCGAGGTTTTAGGTTAAATAGCACCTTGTGTTGTAGAGTAGCCGTGTGACAGCGAGGTTTTAGGTTAAATAGCAACCTTGTGTTGTAGAGTAGCCGTGTGGCAGTGAGGTTTTAGGTTAAATAGCACCTTGTGTTGTATAGAGTAGCCGTGTGACAGTGAGGTTTTAGGTTAAATAGCACCTTGTGTTGTGTAGAGTAGCCGTGTGGCAGCGAGGTTTTAGGTTAAATAGCACCTTGTGTTGTATAGAGTAGCCGTGTGACAGTGAGGTTTTAGGTTAAATAGCACCTTGTGTTGTGTAGAGTAGCCGTGTGGCAGTGAGGTTTTAGGTTAAATAGCACCTTGTTTATGTAGAGTAGCCGTGTGGCAGTGAGGTTTTAGGTTAAATAGCACCTTGTGTTGTATAGAGTAGCCGTGTGACAGCGAGGTTTTAGGTTAAATAGCACCTTGTTTATGTAGAGTAGCCGTGTGGCAGTGAGGTTTTAGGTTAAATAGCACCTTGTTTATGTAGAGTAGCCGTGTGGCAGTGAGGTTTTAGGTTAAATAGCACCTTGTGTTGTATAGAGTAGCCGTGTGGCAGCGAGGTTTTAGGTTAAATAGCACCTTGTGTTGTATAGAGTAGCCGTGTGACAGTGAGGTTTTAGGTTAAATAGCACCTTGTGTTGTGTAGAGTAGCCGTGTGGCAGTGAGGTTTTAGGTTAAATAGCACCTTGTTTATGTAGAGTAGCCGTGTGGCAGTGAGGTTTTAGGTTAAATAGCACCTTGTGTTGTATAGAGTAGCCGTGTGACAGCGAGGTTTTAGGTTAAATAGCACCTTGTTTATGTAGAGTAGCCGTGTGGCAGTGAGGTTTTAGGTTAAATAGCACCTTGTGTTGTATAGAGTAGCCGTGTGACAGCGAGGTTTTAGGTTAAATAGCACCTTGTGTTGTATAGAGTAGCCGTGTGGCAGCGAGGTTTTAGGTTAAATAGCACCTTGTGTTGTGTAGAGTAGCCGTGTGACAGTGAGGTTTTAGGTTAAATAGCACCTCTTGTGTTGTGTAGAGTAGCCGTGTGGCAGTGAGGTTTTAGGTTAAATAGCACCTTGTGTTGTATAGAGTAGCCGTGTGGCAGCGAGGTTTTAGGTTAAATAGCACCTTGTGTTGTATAGAGTAGCCGCGTGGCAACGGGGTTTTAGGTTAAATAGCACCTTGTGTTGTATAGAGTAGCCGTGTGGCAGTGATGTTTTAGGTTAAATAACACCTTGTGTTGTATAGAGTAGCCGTGTGACAGTGAGGTTTTAGGTTAAATAGCACCTTGTGTTGTAGAGTAGCCGTGTGGCAGTGAGGTTTTAGGTTAAATAGCACCTTGTGTTGTAGAGTAGCCGTGTGACAGCGAGGTTATAGGTTAAATAGCACCTTGTGTTGTATAGAGTAGCTGTACGCGCTTTTGAAGACCTTCAGCAGTTTAACCTGCCAAAATTTATATGTCTTTTGGTTTACAAATAGACTTTAGAAGTTGACAAATATTTAATACCAATAAACACAACATTAGCAGAAGCCAGCCTAGTGCGCGTCCATTCACCCGCTGGATATACCCGGGAGACTGGATTCTGAGGGCTTAGATTATTATTGCAGTGTAAGCTTACTGTATTATTCGATTGATCGTTAATAAATAATTTCTGACTAATATTATTCACTTTCGGGAAATATTAACAGTTCCTTTAGGACGTGGCGCTCTATCTAGGTAAACAGAGATATGACTTATACTAATCACAACGGTAAGTCGGTAAGGCTTATGATTCACGTATGAGGCGCATTCTTTAGGAAATGCTTAGTTATCAATCACAATCAGGCACACTACCAGTAACACATAATACTTCTCACTAATTTGCCGACCGTCAATGAATTTTATCATATATAAAGAGAGCAGCAACGGACTCATGTAGTGCTTACCAAATAGCATTAAATTCACTACAAACCACAACAATATAAGTCGCAATCGCTATATATAACCCGTCTCTCTAACCTGTAGTGTATCAAGAAAATTAGGAAATTTGGGTTCTTTATAAATGTTCTCCAAATAATAATATTCAACCAAAACACAACAGTAAATAGCATTAAGACGGTAGGCTAAGATGGTAACACTGTATGACTGGACCGTGATATGCACTGATAACAGTTATACGCTCTATAATCTGAAGCCTACTAATGTTTCTTCTAAAGTGAATTGACTCTAGAGCCGGTGTTCCTGGCCTAGATAGCAATAACACAACAGTATCACCAAAAAACAGTAAGACTGAACACTCCTAGTATGATCGGCCGAATATCTACACGTCGACAGAAAAAATCGCTCTGATTGGCTCAAGCCAAACAAAGAACCATGCGTCCAATGGCTGTTTCCATGCCAGCAACCAGCTGCTAGATGTCGCAATCTGAATCATCAAGGCCAAGCCGTGTAAAGGTATTTGGTGCATTGCGGGTTTTTTGCCTTACCATGTCCGCCAAAGCACGTATATAGAAGAATGACTTTTATGTCCGTTAAAACACCTGTAACGGTACCTTGCTGGCGAGGGGAATATATATACAGTTAGAGAACCTTTTAGAGTATTCCAGCGCCTGGGGGGAAACTGGATTGCGAAGCAAAGGGGCCAGTTATATCCCACAGAAGCTTTTACACCACTCCCAGAAAATGGGATTTGAGTCTATAAAATATACAAAATCACAGTTTCTAATATACATAAATACTCTAAACAGTTAGTCTTTCTTGCGCGGACGGCGTTTACGCAGTTTTTTAAAGCTAGCCAGAGTCCTTTTCTCTTTGGGGCGAGCCACTTTACAAGGAGGGCTATAACTCCTGGGTGAAGGGTGCAATATGATTGCATCAGAGGGTGTAGGATTATGGTCGGTGTATCCGCCAGTCGAAGTACCGGGTTGATTGACATCATCGTCAGGGGAGAGAGGTCTAACGGCTTTGAGAGCTCGTTTCAAGACAGCCGCTCTTACGGGTCCTTTACGAGTGGTCTGAACGAGGGCCGTGGGTGGACCATAGGCAGTTAGAAACCTCCGGGGTTTAATGGTTCTTTCCAACTCGCGTTCGCGGGCTCGGTATTCGTAAGGCCGTCGATATACTTCCTGTAACTCGGGGTGTGAGTTAACAAATAAGTCTCCATAGTCCGGATCCTGACGGATATAATTGATTAGGTTATAGGAATGAAGGTCGCTAGGATTAACACTCCTGAGAAATTTGCGTACGAACTTGGTTGAAATACATTCTCCGACGCGCTTCAGTAGTTCGTAACTCGATATGCGTGATTTCTGTTCGACAGAAGCGAATAGATAAGGATGGAACGCATAAACTCCTTCGTAAGCGCGTCCAGGATAATAACGATGGCGCGAATCACAATGTAAATCAGCGTTCGCTTCCCAAGCTCTGATGTAACGTAGTGTGATCATTTCATCTAAGCTAATTCATCCAAATCGTGATTAAAAAGGGCAATCGAAACTGGCGCGTCCCTTTTGTTGACAATGGTGTCATTGAGTCATAAATTGAGGGCAAACCGCAAAAATGTGCAAGTTATTGAGTCTGCAATACGCGCAATAAATTTCCATCGCCGGTTGTTCGTGGAAATAGGAACAGCGGACGTTTGTGTCCATGGGCGTAACATGGTCTCTCGATGCGCATAACCGACAACGTTGCCGAGAAACATAGTTGGCATGGCGATAATCGTACGCAGTGAGACACTGTGGACCTTGATACCATTCTAGGATGTAATCGTTGTCGCTGTTCCGGGCGCGATAGGCTGAATCTCCTCAGATTCTAGGCATATTGGTTCGTCTTCCCAGTCTGTTACGAATAGAATTTTCGTGATCTATTCTCGGTTTATCGTTACGACGCCGCTGGGTATGATATTTAAATAGAACCATTTCCCTTTCGGTGTCTACATCGTCCGTATCATGTAAATCGATAGGATGGCCGGTAGTTAGGAAGTCCATATACGTACCATTACGATGCGCATAGCGAGCGGTGAATTTTAGATAGTCCAATTCACGCGTAAGTTGCTCTTGGGAATCGGCGGTTCGATATAACGACCATCGTCCTCAGTAATGGGTGGATCGGCTTCACCGCGTATCAAGCTATCCACAAATGCTTGTAAAGGTAGAGTATATCGCTCCCTGATACCAAGATCATCTTCTATCAACTCCGTCATATCTGCTATCTGAGTTTATTAATATTGTAATGAGTTTAGGTTTAGGCGAGCGGGCGTCGCTGCCTACCTCTCTTTACCCCCGGACAGTGGGATTCTCAGCGCCGATGTACCGTCGTCGCGGTGTTTACGCCAACATGTAGCAACAGCACGACAACGATAACTGGCACAAGTCACTCCACTGTCCGTCCCAAAGGCTTGAATCCACTTTAGGTTCTTTCTATAGGAGAGTTGGGTTACTTTCACAATTGCGACTAGCTACTGTAAACATACTTTAGCAGTAACATTCACCTATAAACGCACAAATTCCACACAACTGTCACCAATTGTACACATACAGGCCATTTGTCCGTTAGTCAGTGCCTTCCAGAATGTCACGTTATTACTGTGTATCCTTGGATACTAACAGTGTGCTATGTATTCTCTATGCTATGCAATGGGACAAGCTTTCTATTGTTCTTTTAACTTGCTTCTAATTCTAGCGTGGGTGTTGCTATGGTGACATTATGGAAAGCTAGCGGTAGAATTAGGGTAATTCTCATGCATACAGATCTGGAATGCTATTTAATAGTAATTCTTTAATTGTCAATATCCTCTTTATACATGATTTTATTAATTTTATTGGCTATTGACTATATGTCGGAGATTCTCGCACTCTAATACACTCAATAGGATGAATCTCCGCTCCCATGATCTATTAATTAATGGAATTTTGGGAATGTTATAAATTGCACAAAACGACAATTTATGAAATTCATTTAAAGTATGAATTTAAATTTATTCCCGTGAATTTTATTATTTGATGTTAAAATTGACACAATTTTTATTCCAGAGCATGTCTGGGGACATAGGATCCTTAATTCTATGACAATTGTCTTTTAAGCGTATCGGTAAGTGCTGCGATATCTTAATTGACTAGAAATTTAAAGGATCTGAATTTTACAGATTTTACTAAATATTAAATTAATATTTAAGATGGGCACCGATTTATTCCAGAACTTGTCTGGGGACATTAACCACTGATTCTAGAATTTGTCTTTCAAGTATATCGGTGGGTGCCGCGATATCTTAATCGACTAGAATTACAGATGGTCAAAAGGTTTAACAGATTTATTTGCGTTTTACGCTACTGTTAGAGGGACATCACGCTACTATATATATTATTTAATATAAGGTAGAAGAGCAATATCGCACGAAGCAATGTCAGTGTGAAGAGGCAAGTCGTTTCCAAGGTCTACCCAGAGCTTGGTTTAGCCGAGACACGAGGATCTGAACTTTGCATTCCTAATACTCTGCCTACCAATAATACTTGAATATAGTAGTGGCTTTATTGTACTTTACTAAGTACGGACATTTCATCTTACTGTAGTCACGTATTTACAATATGATACGGACAGTAAGGAAAGAGAAAAATAATTATTTTCTCGCCGTCGCACTAAATGTATATTATAAGTAATTACGTACGTAATAAACACTAATATATCGCACTAATCTACTAAATAATCACTAAAACAACATTCTACTAAATATAATTGAATAAAAACGATTATAATAAAGTACATAATAAAGTTCGCATATAAAAATATAATAAAATAGATAAAACAATATAGTCATACACCCACTCCAGACGTATCACGTTGGGGAGTCCCTAGATGTTTGAGGAATTAGGGAGGTGGTCGTGGGAAGAGTGTCTTGCCTTCCATAGTTTCCAGAGAGTTCTCTGTCTCTTTCCAGTAAACATAAACGACCAACTGGGCGATTGAGTTGTTGCGTCTCAAAGATTATGCCTGGCTTTTTGAAGTTACGCCGCATGACGATGAGTTCTACCGAGCGTACTAAACCATCATCCGAGATGTGGGTCTCGATGATACGACCTGTCTGCCACCGTTTACGTGGGAGGTCTGGATCTACAATAAGCACCATATCTCCGGCGCTGACGTTTTCTTGCTGCGCAAACCACTTAGTTCGAAGTTGTAGCGTGGGCAGATAATGTTTCTCGAAATGGTCAGCGAAACGACGGGATAGCAACTGCATAAGTTGCCAAGTTCGACGGCAGTATTCGTCTCCGTCGGCAATCTCCGATCGTGGGAGCATGGCTACAGGTTTCTTCAGTAGGAAATGCGCGGGTGTTAGAGCTTCCAGGGAATCTGGACTCGATGAGACTGGCATAAGCGGTCTCTCGTTGAGATAGGCAGCTATTTCCTCCATTAACGTCCGCAAAAGTTCGTCGGTGAGATACGCGCGGCATGGCACTATAAAGTGAAATGCGGTCTTAACACTTCTAATTAATCTCTCCCAACTTCCTCCCCACCAAGGGGCGTCGGCGGCGTTGAAGGTCCAGCTAGATGCTGTTATCCTTAGCTGGTCGTCCACCTGTCTTTGGTTCCAGTCCTTCACGTAAGCCTGTATTTCGTTGTTGGCACCAATGAAGTTCGTTCCCTTATCCGATCTCATGGTATTACTCGTCCCGAAGCGAGCGATCTGTCGTCGTAAACTTAAGACGAAGCTGTTGGTAGATAGATCGTTCACCATATCGAGATGGATGGCTCTACAAGTCATGCACACGAAGATGACACACCATCTCTTGACTATAGTCCTCGCACGATATACTTCAATAGGGCCAAATAAATCTACACCAGTATTAGTAAAAGGTGGTTCATAGAAGCTTACTCGTTCCCTAGGTAATTCTGCCTCTCGCTGTGTTAAAGGCCTACTGAATGCTTTCCTACAGGGTATGCAGTTCCTAAGAACTTGGTTCAGAGCTCTACGGGGTTTATCAAAATAATAGCGAGTTCGAATTTCGCTAAGAACTCGTTCTCTACCAGCATGATAAAGTTTACTGTGAACATCTACAATCATCTTGATTTGTACTTCAAGATTTCTAATAAGTATGGGGAATTTGGTGTCAAAGGATAAGGGCGCATTGGTGAGTCTTCCTCCAACACGTATTAGCCCATCTATCATTGTGCTCGAGAATCGATCCCTTAAGCGCATCTGCGGATTTCTCAACAACAGGAAATACTTTTCGGAATCCTCATAGCATTGCAGGAGTCTCAGTATCTGCTTATTGGTTTCTTCATGCTCCTGGTGACTAATTTTCTCCTTTAGAAAACGGTCAGATGTCTTATATTTGGGTAAATTTTTAATAACATGAACTTGTGCAGATGTCAATGGAGCGTTATCACTAGTGGTCTTCGTCCTGGAGTAGTGATGATGAAAACATCGTCTTAAATATGTGACGGCTTTACAAAGCCGATTCCAGGAACTGTAATGATGCATTGCTCTCTGCAGCATGGGTGAGATTCCTTGCGAGACGTCTGGTATTCCAGATTTCCAATCTCTATATCTAATTTCCACAACAGACCTATTTGTGTTGAGGGATTGTGGATCCGAAGCATCATTCCCGGAAGTATGTAATACAGATAGATCGATAGTCGGTTTAAATAACTTCGATTTACTCGCCCGGATTTTAGGTTTGACTGTCTCCGCTCCCTTGGCTTGTCTAATCTCTGCCGTAGTAAGGTGAGGAGGCCATTCATCCTCTTCCTTGCTCAGGAAGTCGGGTCCACCCAACCAATCTGGAGTATCTATCAGTTCCTGTGGAGTTGCTCCCCTGGAGGCGACATCGGCTGGCTTAATCGTACCAGGGCAATGTCTCCATTGATCTATCTTTGTGCGACTAAGAATAATAGCTACCCTGTTAGTAACAAAAACGCTGAACTGACAGACTTCATTGGTTAGATACTCCAACACGAGTAAAGCGTCGGTCCAATAAACCGTTTTCTCCAGTGGGTAATCGATTTGTTCCGTTACGTTCCGGCCGATGGCTGTAGCGTATAAAGCCGCCTTTAACTCCGCTCGAGGAACCTTTAACTTGTTGTTAATCAATGCCTTAGAGGTAACCAAGGCGACTTTGATTCCATCCGGGGTTTCGACTCGCAGATATGCTACTATACCTATTCCCATATCGCTGGCGTCTCCAAACACATGGAGTTGATAGGAATACGTAGGAAGAACATGGCCAAAGTATGTACGGGAAATTATAAAGTTCTCGATGGCAGGTAGAGAATCTTCCCATTTCATCCATTTCTTTAACAATTCTCCCTTAAGCGGATCGTCCCATGAGTGGTTTTCAAGCCACATTTGTTGTACTAAACTCCGAGCAATCAATATAACTGGGCTAATAAATCCCAATGGGTCGAAATAAGTGCTCAGGATACTTAAACAAATCCGTTTGGTCCGAACTGGATTATCTCGCTGTTTGAGCTGAAAAAACAGGATGTCTCTTTCAGTGTCCCACTTCAAGCCAAGCGTCTTGGTTTCAGGAAGATCGTCCTTTATTAAGTCTAGGTCTTTCGCTCCGCGGTCTTCTACCGGTATCGCTTCCAGAAACTCACGGGAGTTGCTGGTGAATTTCGTCAGTCGAAATCCACCTCTTTTCAAACACTCTACCGTTCCTTTCGCGACATCTATGGCTTCTTCTACTGATGGAAGGGACCTTAAATTGTCGTCCATGTATATATTCCGTTTGATGTTGTCTATCACCTCTTTTGAGAAGGAGTCTCGGTTGTCATTCGCAGTGGTTCGTACCACGGAGCAGGCGTTGGAAGGGCTTGATATGATTCCAAAAGCCTGGATGGTCATCCAGTACTCTACCGGTTTCTGATTGAGGTCTCCTTCAGGCCACCACAGAAATCTCAGGCTGTCTCTATCTCTATCCAGCGCCTTGACTTGTAAGAACATTCCTTCTATATCGGAGGCGAACGCGATGGAATATTGTCTTAATCTCAAAAGTATTCCCAACAAAGATTGGAGTAAGTTGGGTCCGGGTAACAACTCGGAATTGAGGGATTGGCCCATATATAGAGCAGAGCCATCGAATACGACTCGGACTTCATGGGGTTTACCGGGTTTGGGAACGTAATGATGTGTTAAGTAATACGTTCTCTCAGTCACTGGTGTTCCTTCCGGTACTCGCTCCGCGTATCCCTTTGTTATAAATTTCTTCAGCTGAGTTTGGTACATTTCTTTAGCTGAAGTATTAGCCGTAAGGCGTCGATGCAATTGAGCGATTCTTTTCTCTGCCAAGGGTCTGTTATTTACAAATCTAGGTTCTCGTTTTCGAAATGGTAGGCCGATTTCATATCTACCTTGTTCCTTTAAAAAACGTGTAGTTGTTTCCTGGATTTGCTTGGCTCTTTCTTCTTCTATCGATAGGGCCTTATCATATGAATTGGGCTCTACCAGTTCTTGAGTAAAGAATCGTACGGCTAGTTCGTCCCGAGTTCTAGCGTTGCAGCGCTCTATCTCATCGTTTAGTTCGTCATTGTATGCGATGGGTTCCGAGGGGCGAATCAGTTGACATAGGTTCACCTGATTTTTCCAAGTTTGGTTTTCTGTAAGTAGGTTGATGGTGTTCTCTTGATCGAAGAGTTGGTAGATGTCGTCATTATCTGAAGAGTATGGTGTTTCCTCAGTTAGTTCATCCACCTCACTGCTCTCCTCGCTCCAATCACTCACCTGGTATACTCGTTCTTGTGGCCTTCTCTCTTCGAGAGTCCTGCGGGAAGGGCCAGTAAAGTACCAACCTACTCTAGTTCTTACCGCATAGGTTTGCAGTGGCTGCGGTTGAGCAGGCCGTTTCTCCAATGTTTCGAGCGCCTCGTGCGCGTTTTGGCCGATGAGTATTTGCACTCCAGGATAATCTGTCTGGAATCGAGGTATCTTAAGATGTTGGATGCTCTCATCCTCGTCCCAATTATAAAGGTCTGCTTGAGTAGTAGCGAAGTTCTTTATAGCCACCATTTTTACCGACCTTATACCTTGTGCTCCTAACTTATCCTGGGGGGTGGACAACACACCTACATAGTAATCTGCCGTTAGGGTAGATTTCCAAACCTGCATAATTCCTGACATATTCAATTTAGTCCGGAATTTGGGTTGTCCAGCAAAGATATCTTCGGCTAGTTCTTGATCGATGAATGTTCCTGTGCTGCCGGAGTCAAGGAGGGCGTTCACTATGTAACTTTTGTCAGGACCGTGAACTCTTACCTGCACTACAGGAAATTCTCTGATTCCTACGTTGGAAGTTGGAACTTTCCAAGATGGTTGTTTGGCAAAAGTAGTTGGGGGAAACTCATTGTTGGTGTCCTTTTCATAAGTAAGTGCTCGATACACTGCGGTATTGATTAGATAACAGGATTCGTTGGCGTCGGAGAATTCGTCAGTATAGAATCCTTCCATCTCAGATTCTTGATCAGTGTCGTTTACATCACTGAATTGGACATGTAGTTCGGGCTCACTTACCTGACTCTGTTTGTCTCGTTCGAACTCACTGTGTAACAAGATGTGATGTTTCGCGCCACACTTTGCACACTTTATGTCGGAGTAACAGGTTCGCCGTTGGTGTCCTGGTCTGAGGCAATTATAGCATAACCGCTTATCCCATACGACTGCACGTCTGTCTACAAGGGATTTCTTTAGAAATTCAGCACACGCACTCAAACGGTGGGTACCGTCGTACAGCGCACAGTTAGGTTTTATGTTACTCACTTTACCTTGGGTAACTTGATGCACTCTCGTTCTTTCTTCGGGTTTTCTTCGGTGCATTCTGTTAGGAGACTGAGGAGGGGTCTTGGCAACCTGTTCTCTCCTATCGTTGTTTCGAGCCTTATATTTACTTACATCTTTTGAGGTTTTGTCAACGTAGTAAGATCTCTCAGTGTCTTTCCCGCTATCCTCTTCTTGAGAAGCTTGGCTTTCGCCGTCGTCAGTGTAACACACCGGTGTTACTCTTCTCCTAGAAGTGGGTTTCTCACTTACCTTATTTTCCGATGTTTTCTCTCTGGACTGCTTGATGAGTTGTAGTTTTACCTCACCATCTAAGAAGGACATGAGATCAGCCATGGTAGGGCTTCGTCGTTGTTGTTCATTCATGTACAACACTTTCTTGTCCCAGCGTGTACATACTCCACCCTTTGGTAAAGTAGAGACTACTGCTCCAATAACCATGGAACTCTGATATTCATGAGACTTACCTAACCAATCCAATTGTCTACAGATCTCTTGAATCTCATCGGAAAACTCTATAATCCCGCTACTAAGGAAGTGTCGGGGAGCTACTAATTTGGCATACAAATACTTAGCTATGTTATCCTTGTTACCATACCTGATGTTTAATGTATCCCAAACTTGTCTTAATCCTTCTGGATGTCCAATAAACTTTAACGCCATTAACTTGGGAGGTCCTTCCAAGCACTTGATGAGGAACCTAAGTTTCTCTCCGTTAGATAGTACAGAGTTCTGTATGCTATCTTTGTAATATTCATTGAAAGGTAACCATTTCATCTCATCTCCATTGAATTTAACGATCTCTCCCACTTTGACCGCTTGGCGGGCTTCTGTTCTAGCCATCTGACGCGTAAAGCTTACTTGGGCCATCGTGTTATTTAATATCGAATTATCGGTATATAAATTTCTCGGATCATTGTCAGGTCTATAGGGAATATCATTAATAACAGGTCTATAATCACCCTTAATAGGGTTTGCTATAGGAGTTTCTACTTCACTAGCAGTATAGATGCGTGTAGGCTCCACACCTTCCGCATGTAATACTTCAGACCTAACAGGTTGACACAATGTTACAGGGGGTATTGGTATGCCCTTTTGTATATTGACTAATTTGTCGCGTTCCAGTGCGATACTTTGCTGCACTTCTTGCAATTCTGCCCTACCTTCCCTTACTGTTCCCTTAAGCTGGTGGACAGTCTCCTGCATCTGTCCGAGCAGGAGATTCATCCCCCGCCGTCCCTCCTCTACCCACTCAACCGCCGAAGCGGGAGTCGCCAACATTGTAGCGGGCTGACGCGGGATGACGGGAGACAAATCTTTGATTTCTCTCTCAGCTTCCAGGACAGGGATATTCTCATGGACTGTTCTACCGGGTACAGGCAGTGTAGTACTATGTAAAGGGAATTTAGAGTTAAGCTCTGGAAGTACAGGAGTTTCTAGCACAGGGGTGACTTTGGGAATGACAGGCCTAATTATTTCAGGCTCATCAACTATAGTAGGGAGTCTTTTGACCTTAATAATTTGGTCTGTAGGTTCTATACTACTTAAGTCTGTGCTAGCTAGTTGTCTTCTAACAGCTGGGGGCAAATCAGGCAATTTGTGACGGTGAGATGTTTTTCTACGCCTGCTTAGACGAGATCTATTTCCTCCGCCTTCAGGATAGGTGGTTTCGCTTTCTTCCGATGATGTGTATCCCTGGCGTTTGGGAGTAGATTTTCTCATCATCTGCATGTGACTAGCAGTTAACTGTTTATTTATGTTGTCTTGCGTCTCTTGCAGATTTTCCAACTCCAGTTGGGTAGTCTCCTCAGACGCTCTCCGTTCTGCTTCTGCCACTGCCTTCGCTGCCTTTCTTTCCACTTCTGCTTCTGCCATTGCCGCTGCTACTGCTGCTGTCTTTCTTTCCACTTCTGCTTCTGCCATTGCCGCTGCCGCTGCTACTGCTGCTGCCTTTCTTTCCACTTCTGCTTCTGCCATTACCGCTGCTACTGCTGCTGCCTTTCTTTCCACTTCTGCTTCTGCCATTACCGCTGCTACTGCTGCCGCCTTTCGGTCCTCAATCTGTCTTTTCTTTACTTGTTCTTCTTGGACTCTAGTGAGGCGGAGTTTTTCATCAAATTCAGCTTGGTTAGCAGCTAACATTTCAGCATCGATTGAGTCTAACACACGCTGGGTTCCTTCACTATTAGGGGAAAGTCCAGACAGCCGTCTCCTCAACTCTTCGTCTCCTAGGAATCGCTGATAGTCGGACAGATAAATGTCTATGGCGTCTCTCGTTCGTGGTCTCTCTGCGGTCTCTTCACCTTCCACTTGAGAAAGAGTGGCATCGGTTGGTTCTTCATAGGTTAGTCTCTCAGACAGCTGGGATTTCCACTGGTCCGTTTCTTTTACTTTGAGACCGACCCGCTGGAACCAAGTTTTGACAGCAACCTGCAGCGACGTGTCCTGTCTTCTTTTGGAAGTTTCCTCAAAGGCTGATAGGATTAATCTAATGCGTAGGGTTCTTTCGCGTACTTGATATAGCAGCTCTTCCTGCTCTTGAGGTCCTTGGGATTGTCGAAACAGTTGTTCTTCTAATCGCTCCAAGGAGCCGAAGAATCCCTGCACATATCCTGCTGCCGACCTCTTCCAAACAGCTGGATCCATTGTATCTTTAGCCACTCCCATCCTGTGTATATCTTCCCAAGTAGCCTCGGACAGATCTAACGGGAGTCCGGGTCCGGGAAAGTTCCATTGTGACTCGACAATAGACATCAATTCTTCCCTGGCGTATCCCGCATAATTATCTTGGGTCGCTCGCTTATTTCTCGCCCAATCGGCTTGATGTTCCTCCACCGCATCAATATAGTAGTTAGCACTGCGGCAGGAAGGGTGAGAAGGGGGTCCGAGTAGGCTTTAGCCGCCATCTGCAATCCGCGTTCGGGGGTCAGCTCGACAGTATCCGAATTACTGGAGCTATCGGATCGCTGGGAACAAGTTTCTTGACTAGGCTGTTGCTGCTGTGGGACAGCTGCTTCCTGGTTCCGTTTGACTTGGGCCCGAGTGCCGATGATAGACCTACGGTGTTGGATTAACTTAGGGTCTGATACTTCTACTGGAGGGATGACCTTTCTTTCAGTAGGAGGTGAGCTGAACTCCTTTCTTAATCGCTCCACACTCCTATCTGTGTCACAGATGGTTGTATCGATTAGACTGTCTGACAGGTTTTGCTGAGTGTCAGACATGTTTAGCTATACAGTTGAATGCTTACTGCTATAGTTACAGTTAAAACAAGTCTAGTAATTCAGTATGACCGTTGGCCTAGTACCGGTAATTTATTACAGTATATTAGAATACCGGTATACACTTATAGTATATATAAGTATTGTAAACTAGGTTTGTCACAGAGTACCGGTATATAATTTTAGCACAAATATATATAAATATATAATAGGCCTATCGTGAATACCGGTATACAGCTTACACTTATAGTATATATAAGTATAATTATGAACTAGAATTAATTACAGAATACCGGTATGATTTCAGCTCAAATTTATAGAAATAAATATAATAAGCCTATGGTAAATACCGGTATGTCAATTATTTTAGAATAATTGAATTTCTGAATATTTTAGGGTTACTTGGTTACTTTAACTTACTTTATTACCGTTATTTAAGCAGTAGTCCAACTGATATTGAGACCTAGTTGTTGTATGGCAGGCCTACTATTTATAAATCGTTTGAGTTGATTTATAATATATATATATCCGTTTAAAAGGGTTTTTTCAATATTCGAAATAAATGTTATTATTTCTGGGGGGTCACTACACAGAAGCTGGGCGCTCTCAGTGAAGTGCTATTTATTGGACACTAAAACAGATAATTCTAATTTACCTAAGTTACTTAATACTACAAATTACTTACGATACGGGTGAGATTAAATCTCTAATTAAACACAACAAAATATTACGTATGAAATTTTTAGGGTAATTTTACAGGAAGTCTACAAACCAGCCTAACAAAGGGTTAGAATTCTGGTTATTACAACGGACAGGGTACTACGGTATTTGAAAATAATAAGTAGTAGTAAATATATTGCACTGTCCAGATAGGAAAATACCACCGCCTGACGACCTATAGCCGTATCGCTATAGGTACTACGTTATGTATCACGGAGTGTTCCTACCTGGAAGTTAATTACCGCGGACTACCAGATCCAGCGTGCCTATTAACCACTTTACAACACAAATATACTGCCTACACACTAATTACCTCGGAAAGCACTGTACACTAAACCCTAAATTAGGTACAAGTACTGGTACAACAAATAATCAGTAGTTAAATATACTTGAACAGTTAAAAGAACCACGGCATCTGCTGGAGTGACCGAAGCACAAAGTCACCAGTCTTTTCCTACGCCAAGCAGCCCGTGTAGTACCGGGGTTAATTTAACTATAACGGTATGTGTAACAAACACAATTACTGTAGGAATAAACTTGGGGACATGAATGTTGCGAATAATCGCATAAACTCTGAATAATAAATATTACGCTACCCGTACAGAATACTCAAACAAAATACAAACCAAACGCTGGCAGACTACCACCAAGCCTAAATAAACTACAGTATGTGTAGATTCCAAAATGGTTAGTTAGTATGCGTTCTAACACGGTAGTACGACTTATTCTTTAAGAGGGGATTGACCTTACAGCTATGGCTGCCCCAACTTACTAACTGGCACTCTATCGGACAAACTCTACACACGCAGCAATCTTTTCAGACCTAATAATAGCTAGACAACAATCCAGCCTACAAAATATCTGAGTAATAACTATTACGGTACCTGAACAGACTACACAAACAAACACAGGCCAAAACGTTGGCAGAATACTGTCAAGCCTAAATAAACTACAGATGTGCAGATTCCAAAATGGTTAGTTAGTATGCGTTCTAACACGGTAGTACGACTTATTCTTTAAGAGGGGATTGACCTTACAGCTATGGCTGCCCCAACTTACTAACTGGCACTCTATCGGACAAACTCTACACACGCAGTAATCTCTCCAAACCCAACAACAATCCGACAACAGTCCGGCCTACAGTTATCTGAACAATCTGAGCAGACTTACACGTCTTCAGCTCAATATTAACTTACTAGGAAATAAAACTGACAGAAATAGACCTAAGTAAAATCCCAATAAAAACCAGGCGTCCCCGATTTAATATCGAGACCTACCGGTATACAATAATCAAAATCGAATAATACTAATGTACTTATACTGGAAGTACCGGTTAGGACAGTTGGGCCTACGGACCTACAGAAGTACCGGTTCTGGCAGTTGGACCTACGGACCTACGGCAGTACCGGTTCTGGCAGTTGGGCCTACTGACCTACAGAAGTACAGGTTCAGGTTTACCGGTCGACCGGTACTTTCAACTTTATTGCTTACTGCAATAAAGTCAATAACTGTTATTGTACGCGCTTTTGAAGACCTTTAGCAGTTTAACCTGCCAAAATTTATATATCTTTTGGTTTATAAATAGACTTTAGAAGATGACAAATATTTAATACCAATAAACACAACATTAGCAGAAGCCAGCCTAGTGCGCGTCCATTCACCCGCTGGATATACCCGGGAGACTGGATTCTGAGGGCTTAGATTATTATTGCAGTGCAAGCTTACTGTATTATTCGATTGATCGTTAATAAATAATTTCTGACTAATATTATTCACTTTCGGGAAATATTAACAGTTCCTTTAGGACGTGGCGCTCTATCTAGGTAAACAGAGATATGACTTATACTAATCACAACGGTAAGTCGGTAAGGCTTATGATTCACGTATGAGGCGCATTCTTTAGGAAATGCTTAGTTATCAATCACCATCAGGCACACTACCGGTAACACACAATACTGCTCACTCATTTGCCGACCGTCAATGAATTTTATCATATATAAAGCGAACAGCAATTGACTCATGTAGGGCTTACCAAATAGCATTAAATTCACTACAAACCACAACAATATAAGTCGCAATCGCTATATATAACCCGTCTCTCTAACCTGTAGTGTATCAAGAAAATTGGGAAATTTGGGTTCTTTATATATGTTCCCCAAATAATATTCAACCAAAACACAACAGTAAATAGCAGTATAATAATGTATGTTGAACCGATAATGCAAGAATAGAAACAAGTTGATATGAATTGATATATGATGTGATAACAGTTATACACTCTATAATTTAAGCCTACTAATGTTTCTTCTAAAGTATGAAAACTAATTGACTCTAGAGCCGGTGTTCCTGGCCTAGATAGCAACAACACAAAGTATCAAGAAAAAACAGTAAGACTGAACACTCCTAGTATCATCGGCCGAATATCTACACGTCGACAGAAAAAATCGCTCTGATTGGCTCAAACCAAACAAAGAACCGTGCGTCCAATGGCTGTTTCCATGCCAGCAACCAGCTGCTAGATGTCGCAATCTGAATCATCAAGGCCAAGCCGTGTAAAGGTATTTGGTGCATTGCGGGTTTTTTGCCTTACCATGTCCGCCAAAGCAGGTATATAGACGAATGACTTTTATGTCCGTTAAAACACCTGTAACGGTACCTTGCGGGCGAGGGGAATATATATACAGTTAGAGAACCTTTTAGAGTATTCCAGCGCCTGGGGGGAGACTGGATTGCGAAGCAAAGGGGCCAGTTATATCCCACAGAAGCTTTTACACCAGCACCTCTGCCCATACACGTTAAATGAAAACAACTTAAAAGTAAAAAAGACTTGCAAAGGACCTCCGTGTTCCTGTTCTTATGTGACATGACTTTCTGGTCACTACTGCAGCGAACGTATCAAAGTCTTGCAAGGCGTCCAATATAATATTCAGATGCTTCCATTTCTATTTCTTTTCATTTTTCATTTCAGTGGACTGATAACTGCTTTCAAGGCATTTGTGAGGATTCCGGTTAAATATTGTACCCCGTAATCTGGTCACCTCAAGATAAGTAGGGTGAGTGAGGGAAACGTGAACACTACTAGGATCGGCATGCTGCATTGCAGCTGCATTTTTAAGAATGCTGTGCAGGCTTGTCAACAAAATTGCACCGCCACAACTCCCTACTGTATCACCCATGACATTTGATAGATCATCCGCATCTTTAAGGCCAGTGTCCTTTAAGATCCGTCTCAAGAAAGTCATGGGCTGTCCACCATGCTTATTCACTCCATGAGGCTGCTAAAGTAGAAGATTATGCACTGGCTGGTCCTCACGGCGAAAGCAATGTCCTGCAAAGCGGAGGCGATTTTGTTCTAGTGTCAAGCTTGGGGGAACCAATGAGACACCTCCAATGTTATATAGTGTCTGGTTGGAGATGTGTGCATTGTACTTGACACAATGAACCCGGCGTAGCATTCTTGTGAATGTGCCATCCAGAGATTTGGTGTCCTCAGCAGTTAGAGCCCAGCATGGACTCCCGTAGAGGAGAACTGGAACTACTGCTGCTCTAAATAATCGGACCTTAAGTTTCCGATTAATTCTAGGTGACTTCCAAATCCTGGAAAGCCTATTCAAGGCTGCCCATGCCTTTCCCTTACGTATTCGAAGGTCCTCATCTGACTTCCGGATCCATGATCCCAGGTAACAGAAGTCGTCCACATGCTCAAGCATACCATCCTTTGAGATTATGCTCATCCGATCAGAGACTTGCTGAGGACTTTCAAAGTTAACTGTCAGAATTTTGGTCTTTCTGGAGTTAATAAAAGGACCAACACTAGAAGCAGCATGTTCTAATGAGCTGAGGAGCCGTTGGGCTCCCTCTAATGATTCTGAGAGTACTCCTAAGTCATCAGCAAAGTCTAGATCAGTTAGGTACTTGGCAGGATTTCCTCGACTTCTGGAGCCAGTAGGTGGAGTTATCATCACCCCATCATCATTATAATGATCTAAGGACATGCGTAGAACATAGTCAACCACAATAATGAACAAGAATGGTGCAAGTGTGTCTCCTTGGAGGACGCCCCATAACACTTCAAATGGTTCTGTGTCACCGTCAACAGTAGACACAAATGTTGTCGAACCATCGTATACTGATCTGATTGCTGCAATAATTTCATCAGGAATCCCATATAATGAAAGTATGCTGAACATACGTGAGCGAGAGACTGAATCAAAGGCCTTGAAGAAGTCAACAAAGATAACAGCCAGATGCCTGTCTTTCTTTTTTGATAACTCTTCAATTATCCTTCTAAGTGCCAAAATGGGCTCCATGGTCCCACGACCTTTACGGAACCCATTCTGATTTCCACGGAGCAGTCTCTCAACAGCAGTTTCTCTCACGTGAACAGCAATCTAAAGAACCTAGAATCTAGAGAGGGGGGGGGGGGGGGGGTGGGGGAGGGTATACCACCCCTTAGCGGGTAAAATTTCAAATTGTTATTTCTTTATTTCATCTAGAGTAGAATTTAATAAGGATTACAAATCCTAAAACCGCTTAGCGAGACCTCTTTCGGTCTGTCCGTCAAATTGTAAGAAAGACAGAAAACCGACAGACAGACTAGATTCAACCAACTGACATCAGAAATGAAATCAGCGACCCCGAAAACCCCCGTAATGAAACATTTTAGCTAATTGGTACGCATCCTTCGTACCAGAAATAATTAACCAGCCAGAACACAGTCAGTCAAAGGTTTTTTAACGTTGAAGGGCATTTTCTCGGAATTTAATTTTCAAATTACTACTCCTCCGCCATTTTTCAACCAATTTTCTTCGTTTTTGGCTCATTCGAACGAGGTTTGGAAGCTCTTTAAAAGTTATCTTATGGGATTTTGATAAATATTACCATTTTTTTTACAAAAATAGCTAATTTTAATTAAAAATATGATGATTAATTAATTAAAATAAAAATGTCTAATTATAAATTATATAAGATAACTTTTGTAAAGTCGATGACGCTGAGTCCAAAAAAGTTGGTTTCAAGAAATTTGGACAACGATTGAGGGACTAGTAACAATTTTAGTGAAATCTTTAATTCCGTCACATCCCGCTAGGGGGAGGATATAAATGTTCCTATAGAGGCTATTTGGCCTTCCATATAGAGGCTGACCATGACAAAATAGCAATATTATCATCTAACAGTAATTGACAGCCATTTTAAACAAAAAGGTTGATGGTGGGTGGGTATACTCCACCCCCCCCCCCCCCCCCCCCCCACCTTAATTTTTCAATGCCATTTTGACTTTATCAAATTACATTTATGATTGCTATCATTATGTGAGATTTTGAGAATTTCAAAAAACTTTTTTAATTAAATAAATAATTCGTATTTTCGAAAGTGTCAAGTCTCTCTCAATGTGGGGAGACTTGGCCCCCCATTCGCATATTGGTAAATTCGTATAAAAATGTATTAGAGGTGAAATAATAATAACTTGTTCAATATGTCTATTTGATAGTAGAGCAGAAAAAATTCAAAAAAATACGATT
The DNA here is from genome assembly GCA_032718475.1 of Nemertoderma westbladi. Classification (NCBI taxonomy): domain Eukaryota; kingdom Metazoa; phylum Xenacoelomorpha; order Nemertodermatida; family Nemertodermatidae; genus Nemertoderma; species Nemertoderma westbladi. Next base: position 12,638 of record JAUCBJ010000069.1, on the reverse strand, counting down.
ATTAATTTGTCAAATTATTATCCTAAATTTTATACAAATTTAGGTGGTGGTTTAAATGGTTCTCCTAACAAGGGCGAAATAAAAATCATTCAGTTCATTAAAACCGCAATAAAATCTAACAAATTTTCAGTTATTGTAAAGGGTAAAACTTTACTCTTGAACCCAGAAAACGTGTATTGGCAATAAAACAAAAAATATCCAAAAGGCAATAAAACATTGTTACGTAGGAGTTGCCTACAAGTATTTTGCACATTTTTGTGTGGAATTGTCAAATAATTTACAATAGTTATTGAGTTATTCAAAAAAAATAAAGTCTCCCCTAAAATTAAGTCTCCCTCAATCAGCCAACAATATCAATAGTTAAGAGTCCAACGTTACTAATTCCAATAACATTGACAACTTGTTTCCTTGACACACAGGTTTCTTTGAGGTCGTCCCCAATCAATGAAGGTGACTAAGGTGAGTATATCAAAGGGACTCACACACAATACCACATACCGGTACCGGTACTGTATTATAATAAGATATCCAATTGATTTATTTAACAAACAATCTGCAGATTACAATCTTAAATATCATTTTAAAATTACATTTCCAATTATAAATATATTAAAACAAGGAAGACATACAACTACCTGCCTGCCGCCCCAAACATTCATACGGCCACCGTACCCACTGCTACTACAGACCCGCCAATAGATTATCGATATCAAATCCACTCATCTGATTCTTCAGAGACTCGAGTTGTTCGTTTATCGGACTCGCAACGTTCGACTGATTTATCGTTTTCAGTTGCGGTGCCCTTTGCCAACTCTGATAGAAGTCCAAGTCAGCATTGGATGAAGGAGAAGATGCGAAGGCAGGGCTCACGTCCATGGACACTCCGTTGTCTACAGAGGCGGAGGTCCTACTGTGTAAGGGGTCAGTGTTACTGTGTAGTTTATAGAACACATGGTCTGTCTGCTCCAAGGGGGACCTAACAGACACTGGGTCTGTCTGCTCCATGGGGGACCTACAAGACTCTAGGTCTGTCTGCTCCCTGGGCGCTCTACCAGACACTGGGTCTGTCTGCTCCCTCGACGATCTACCAGAGACCGGGGTCCCATTGTCATGTAAATCTCCCGTCTCGAGAGTAGAAGCCATGGATTTAGCTTGGGAAAGGTTACTGCCCGAGGGAGACGAGTTGTTAGTGGATAGGAGTAGGAGAGATGCGAATGGAGGGTCATCGGGAAGATTATCATATGTGGGATTCGGTTTGTCTTTACAGCTGACGAAGGCCGCCCGATGGCCTGTGTGGGAACTGAGACCCTGGATGGTCTGGTCTCTCACACCTTGACTGCTCTGGAGTCCCAGACCCTGTTCTGTCTGGAGAACCAGACCCTGCCAGGATAGCGTCTCTATCACTGCGGAATCCGCTGATTTGTTCACCGGTACTTCTTGTTCATCGGATTTTGTAACTCTGTCAGGAGAAGCACATCCGTTCTGTGACCGGACAGCATTTGATCCGTTATTTATTGGGGAGACAAGTCGATCCCCATTAGCCATCTCTTTCCGATCGTCTATAATCCCTTCTCCCTCCCCCACAATCCCTCCCCGATCAGCCCCCTCCCCCATCAGCTCCACCGAAGACTCTCCCACCAAACCCTCACGACCCCTCGCAGTTAGAGTCTGCGGAAGTTTCTCTAGATACTGGAGTTTTGTCCGGTAGTAAGTTGACAAACTGACTGTACCGGTAGGTGTTAATACATGGCCGACTTTCAGACTTTTATGCTGATCCCCGAGGGTGTAAAGTCTGGGATTACCGAAATAAACCCTGTAAAGTACTTTATGATCGGAATCCAAGCTGTGAGCTATTCGATAACCCGGCATTATTCGACTCAAACAGATAAGCGATTTTAATAGAATTGTAATTCGGTTGTACAGAGTGCAGAGTAATTGAATGTTTGCTGATTGTTTATTATCCTTGATGCTTATACACCAAACTTCCAGATTAATAGTCCCTTCATCGTGCACTCGTAAAGAGAGTTCCACACACAAACTCTTACCGGGTGTAGGAAGCTGCCCCGCCAGCACCCGTTTCGCTTCTGTTACAACCTCCAACACATCGGTTATCGCTAGGTTGAACCAGTCCTTACCGGATGCCAGTGGTTTAGAAACTGTGTGTTGCTTCTCGCTGAAACGACTTTGCACTATAATCTGTATCGTTTTGTAACAAAGGAACCTGAGATATCGGTCCATCTCTATACGGTCTTGGGGACCAATGTTATTTAGCGTGCTACCGTGATTATCCATTGTGTCTTTTTGTTGCAACTCAATCTGACAGTTTTACTTACCCAGTTCAGCAGTTACCGGTACCACACTGCACCGGTCCGCTAGGCCTAATAATACTGTAATGTATAACAATAATATACCAACCATCAGACAGGAAGGATTTACTACTGTACCAACTTTAATAATTTCGTTACAATATTGATGTTCCAGAATCTATTATTAATAAAAATATGTTACTGTAATTACCAGTGGGAAGCACCAGGCTGACACAGCCGGGAGAGGTTCTTTCTCAGTTCCAAAATAATTTACTAACAATTTCTTAAGATTTATTACTTCTGTTACATTATGTCAACTTTATTAGAGTTTTTGTGATATCCTTTTTATTTATGTAAACCTTCCTCTCAGCATTCACTCGGTACATAAATACACGCGGGTGATAACGCTGAAAAATTCTATTTTTTACACAATTATGTAAATAGTTATACAAAACTAATAATCACCATTGTATATGTATACTGTATACAGTAGAGTAATAATGAATGTAAAATATAAATTATAAACTAAATTATTCAAACCAGTTATAATTTAAAGGTACAGTATTTAGACAATAACACGGTTTTATTTATAACAACCTAAACAACAACTGTATGTATGTAATGACATCACATCATAGAGCAGAAAGCACTTTACTTCAATGAGTTAATTATTACAACCTAGTCTGTAGCTATACAGTTTAATGTATCCATGTGGCCACAACGCCCACACATAATACACAGGGAATGCCAACACTGTATCACACGAGCGAACTCGGAACTCGGACAGTGGAAATGAGATCCTTCCAGGCTTCCCGATTCTCCAACTACTACTAGGTCGAGCGAACTCGGACAGTGGAAATGAGATCCTTCCAGGCTTCCCGATTCTCCGTACTGTGGTTGTCGCGATTTCGTTTCTCTCAAGTTCAGTATCCCTTTCAAGTTGATCTATGTTATGGCCGGTCGTCCACGACTACGCTTTCCATGAGTTGGTTGCCAGAAAAGTAGATCTGGTATGACCTCGTCTTTACTTCGCCAGCAGTGCCCACTGAATCTTAATCTGCGTTCACGGAGGGTGGTTGATACAGGTGGTATTTTACCAGAGAGCTCGGCGTTTGTCATGTGTTGTCTCCAGCTGATGTTTAGGGCCTTCCTTAGTAGTCTTGTGTAGCAACCATCAATTCGTTGTTCAAGTGATTTAGTCAGTGTCCAGGTCTCACCCCCGTATAAAAATACACTTTCCACTGTGGCTCGAAAGAACTTAGTCTTCAGGTGTCTGGAGAGATCTGATTTCCAGATGGTATCCATTGTTGATAGAGCTACCCAAGCCTTTGCTTTCCTAACTTCTATGCCTTTTTTTGCTACTCCTCTATCCATGATCCAAGGTAATTGGAAGTCGTCTTATGGTAGCTAGATTTTTTGGACTATATGAGTATTAACAAAATTCTGAACTATTTGGGAGGAGTGCGGAACAAAAATAAATTAATTGATATTTTTTAATAATAACTAGAAGATGATAATAGCTAATGTTCTAGAACACTGTATATACTGTATTTTTAAATTTGCTTAACATTATCAAATAACAAAACTCACCCAAATTATGTTTAAAAAAATTATTTTAAAAACACTAGCTAACACATTACTAAATATTGCGCGTATTTGCTTAAGGCCCCCCTCACACGGAGCAACTTGTTTCTGCAACTTGTTTCTGAAACTTGTTGCTGGACCCCCTCACACACAGAAACTTGTTGCTGCAACTTGTTTCAGCAACTTGTTTCCGAAACTTGTTTCTGCAACTTGTTGCTGGACCCCTCACACACAGAAACTTGTTGCTGAAGAAAATAACAATTATTTGCAAATAAATAGCTAACATGTCCAGTCATTTATATATAATATCACATCACTCAAATTATCTAATATTAGCTAGTATCAAAATGGAATGTAATAAAAGTTTTTCAAAAAGTTGCTGGGAATATAACTTCCAGCAACTTGTTGCTGGACTCCCTCACACACAGAAACAAGTTGCGGAAACAAGTTGCAGAAACTTGTTGCTGGAGTCCTCACACACAGAAACAAGTTTCGGAAACAAGTTGCAGCAACAAGTTTCTCTGTGTGAGGTGGTCCAGCAACAAGTTTCAGAAACAAGTTGCAGAAACAAGTTGCTCCGTGTGAGGGGGGCATAATATTAATTTTTATTCAGATTAGCCTTTATCCCAATAAGGGTCATGGCAATACATACGTACGTAATGAACAGTAATTATACCTACAGTATACAGTAAATGTTTAAGAGTTTAAGAGTTTACGGTCAACCAATAAAGCATACGTACTAAATACAGATAGGGAGGGGGCCTACACAAAACAACGAGAACCAGATCTAAACAGAATTACCTACCGTAATGCAAAGCAAATTGAATAATAAAATAAAATAAGTGACATGAGAAGGAAGTTGGGCCGCACTCGTTACGAGTAGTTTGATTACGAATTTGGGTTACAGGGAGATCGAAATGCTTTTAATTTAGAAATTGGTATTTATTGCGTATTTATGTACGGTATTTATGTGTATGTATTAATTTAGAAGTTCGTATGCCGTTTGGAGCAATTCTACTAGAAGAGGTTATTATTTGTCATGTCATCACATTTTTTCATTATGCTATATACTGTAATTTCATATTTATCGTCTAAATTATTTAAAAGTAAATATTTAAACGAATATTAAATACTTTTGCAAATCCATAAGAGTCTAACAATCGTGAATAATGCAGTAATACTGTCATCAAGCGTTAAGGGTGCTTACGGACATACTGACTAAGGGTGCTTACGGACATACTGACTAAGGGTGCTTACGGACATACAGACTAAGGGTGCTTACGGACATACTGACTAAGTGTGCTTACGGACATACTGACTAAGGGTGCTTACGGACATACTGACTAAGGGTGCTTACGGACATACTGACTAAGGGTGCTTACGGTACGGACATACTGACTAAGGGTGCTTACGGAAATACTGACTAAGGGTGCTTACGGACATACTGCCTAAGGGTGCTTACGGACATACTGACTAAGGGTGCTTACGGACATACTGACTAATGGTGCTTACGGACATACTGACTAATGGTGATTACGGACATACTGACTAAGGGTGCTTACGGACATACTGACTAAGGGTGCTTACGGACATACTGACTAATGGTGCTTACGGACAGACTGACTAAGCGTGCTTACGGACATACTGACTAAGGGTGCTTACGGTACGGACATACTGACTAAGGGTGCTTACGGACATACTGACTAATGGTGCTTACGGACATACTGACTAAGGGTGCTTACGGACATACTGACTAATGGTGATTACGGACATACTGACTAAGGGTGCTTACGGACATACTGACTAAGGGTGCTTACGGACATACTGACTAATGGTGATTACGGACATACTGACTAAGGGTGCTTACGGACATACTGACTAAGGGTGCTTACGGACATACTGACTAAGGGTGCTTACGGACATACTGACTAAGGGTGCTTACGGACATACTGACTAAGGGTGCTTACGGACATACTGACTAAGGGTGCTTACGGACATACTGACTAAGGGTGCTTACGGACATACTGACTAAGGGTGCTTACGGACATACTGACTAAGGGTGCTTATGGACATACTGACTAAGGGTGCTTACGGACATACTGACTAAGGGTGCTTACGGACATACTGACTAAGGGTGCTTACGGACATACTGACTAAGGGTGCTTACGGACAAACTGACTAAGGGTGCTTATGGACATACTGACTAAGGGTGCTTACGGACATACTGACTAAGGGTGCTTACGGACATACTGACTAAGGGTGCTTACGGACATACTGACTAAGGGTGCTTACGGACATACTGACTAAGGGTGCTTACGGACATACTGACTAAGGGTGCTTACGGACATACTGACTAAGGGTGCTTACGGACATACTGACTAAGGGTGCTTACGGACATACTGACTAAGGGTGCTTACGGACATACTGACTAAGGGTGCTTACGGACATACAGTACTGACTAAGGGTGCTTACGGATTCTATGTTTTTTATAGTTTATGGGGTGTTAGTGAGTGAGACTCTGGTGATGATTACCTATTTAGTTAATCAAGCGTTTACGGCAGTCGAAAATTTGTTAAGTGAAATGGCGGGAAGAGTCCTCCGCGAGTTAACTTAATTGTATACTGGGTACATAGAACCCGCCCAAGAAGAGTCCTCCGCGGGTTAACTCAATTATATACTGGGTATATAACCCGCCCAAGAAGAGTCCTCCGCGGGTTAACTCAATTGTATACTGGGTATATAACCCGCCCAAGAAGAGTCCTCCGCGGGTTAACTCAATTGTATACTGGGTATATAACCCGCCCAAGAAGAGTCCTCCGCGGGTTAACTCAATTATATACTGGGTATATAACCCGCCCAAGAAGAGTCCTCCGCGGGTTAACTCAATTGTATACTGGGTATATAACCCGCCCAAGAAGAGTCCTCCGCGGGTTAACTCAATTGTATACTGGGTATATAACCCGCCCAAGAAGAGTCCTCCGCGGGTTAACTCAATTGTATACTGGGTATATAACCCGCCCAAGAAGAGTCCTCCGCGGGTTAACTCAATTATATACTGGGTATAGAACCCGCCCAAGAAGAGTTCTCCGCGGGTTAACTCAATTATATACTGGGTATATAACCCGCCCAAGAAGAGTCCTCCGCGGGTTAACTCAATTGTATACTGGGTATATAACCCGCCCAAGAAGAGTCCTCCGCGGGTTAACTCAATTGTATACTGGGTATATAACCCGCCCAAGAAGAGTCCTCCGCGGGTTAACTCAATTGTATACTGGGTATATAACCCGCCCAAGAAGAGTTCTCCGCGGGTTAACTCAATTATATACTGGGTATATAACCCGCCCAAGAAGAGTCCTCCGCGGGTTAACTCAATTGTATACTGGGTATATAACCCGCCCAAGAAGAGTCCTCCGCGGGTTAACTCATTTGTATACTGGGTATATAACCCGCCCAAGAAGAGTTCTCCGCGGGTTAACTCAATTATATACTGGGTATATAACCCGCCCAAGAAGAGTCCTCCGCGGGTTAACTTAATTGTATACTGGGTATATATAACCCGCCCAAGAAGTAGCAAAATATGCCAATCTTGTATCAGTGTATTGTACGAGAAAACGCAATGCTTCTATTTTTAAAACGCCATTTATTAAGCATCTTGTTACGGTATATGGCGCTGTATCCATAATATTAGTCATCATGCAGTATGCAATATTAGTCCGTCATGCAGTATGCAATATTAGTCCGTTATACTGTACGTAATATTAGTCCGTTGTGCAGCATGATATTTTAGATAAGGCATAATAACGCAGTGGTATTTAGGTAGGGAAATCAAAACGCCCATATATTTGAAACCATCCATTTTGTATAGTATGTAGCCCTACCTACGTAATTTTGTATTAGGTTATATGTAGATAGTTCCAGGGTAAGTTTATTCGGACCCTGGATTCAGTGCTTGCTGATATTAGCTTTAGTAGGGCTAGCATATAGGGACGCTGTCCTGGCCATTCAGCAGCCAGAGACGTGAACCATTACCATATATGGTAATAATTCGAGGAAGGGAAGCAAATAGGGCTACAATCCGGCCTCCTTATTGGACTAGCTGCTTCCAGGTTGGTCTAGTGCTAGCACGGACTGGAGAGCCAATAGGAGAGCGATTGAGTCACCCTATTGCATCATCCCATCCGGATCACCTATAAATTGGCGGTGTGCCGGTAAAGCCTCATCTTCTACTCATCACATGACACCTAGCCCTAGCACCTGTCTTGCTGTTTTTTCTTGATATTTTCTGCAATTTGCTAATTTGATTAATTTTCGTGAAATGATTTGCTAGTGCGATTACTTGCTTGTGTTTCTCAATAATTCCTTTGATTGCTGCTAATTACAATTGAACTATGATTTCTACCTTTGATTAATGGTTCTATGTGATTCTTTCTGCGCAATAATCCTAAGGGATTCTGAGACTGTCAGACTTTGTGATTTGCATGCGCCGCTACGGTAGCTATTAGCATCATGGAGAGCTAAGGTGCCAGTGGGCGGTGGGCGCATCGGGGGGTTGAGCGACTAGGAGAGAGCGGAGGATTCAAAGCGAGCAACGCTGGCCAGGGTCACCGTTGCGGGCGGGTAACTTGCACTGCGGCACGCAGACCGATCGCCGGTACAGCAAATTAGGGGGCTGATGATCCAGATTTTGTCTCTATTTAGTATTAGGGGGGCAGGAATTGGGTTAGTTAGGAGTCCTAGATGTACCTGGGAGAGGCCTGCGCGTATTACAACGTTGAGTGTGGAGTACGAGTAGTGAATTGCACAATTGTAAACTGTGATTTCTAACGCTGATTGGTGTGTTATTGAAGTGTGCCTAAGATTACGAATGCTTAGATAGGCGCTCTTTTCCTTTGATTGATTTCTATTTCTTAGTTACAATAATTAGTTATTGATTAGGTCAAAGTAATACGGCAAATTAGGCTATTACTATCGAAACCTGTTGCGTGATAAATTAGAATTACGTATTCTGGAACTCTTAGTAATTAGTACGCTGTTAAATATTCGTGACTGTAATTAATTAGTAAAAAATTAAGAATTAGTACGCAGCATAGCGGAGAGTAGCTAAGGTAATAATTAGTATACTGTAAACTATTCACGCTGAGCGGTTATTTGCATTAGCGGGCAATCAGCTAGAACGCACTATTCGGTACGCACGATACGCTAGTAATTTTGCTGGCCTAAAGCCAGTCGCGGGCAGTTTTAGACCCGGGGTGGTATTATCCACGTAGAAACAGATACTGTACCGTTTTGATATTTTAAATATTCTCGCATTCACACATTACGTTAGGGAACCTCCAGTATTCGCGATTAGAAAGACGTAGGTAATAGCGTGCTTTAATAAGTGATAGAATTAGGCGTAAGAATACTCTGAGTGCAAGGCCTCTCGCACTCGTCTTAAGTAAGCTTAGGGAGCCGACTCGGGTTTATTGTTTTGGTTATTCCCGCGTGGCTCATAGATTCGAACAGTTAGCTCTCTATCGAGCGATCGGTAGAGAAAGGAACAAGCGATTTTGCAGGAGTTGTGTAAAATTAGTAAAATATATTAGTGGACGGCAGATTAGCGCCATCTAACGGTAAGTAGCGGTTTTGTATTTAGCAACCCTTACAATTTAGTAATAGCACGCTCCTGATCCCCTTTACTTAACAGTAGAGCAGTCTTCGTGTCTTATTGGTTAGGCGGGAACTTATTAGGTTGGCAGAGAAGTATACCAGTATTTGTCTGTTCAACAGTTCTGCTGTTAGTATAGAGGTCGCGGTTGTTTATCAGTAATACGCGGCTATTGCTTTGCTGTACTGCGTACAGTAAGGCAGATAGAGTATTCTTAGGCTGTTAGTTTAGACTACTGTTGGTTTAGATTACTGATACTTCGTATCAGTAATACGCGTGTTATTGGCTGTTGCTTGCGGCAGTCAATAGTGTATTCTTAGGCTGATAGTAGTATCACAGTATTAAGTAATAAGTTGGAGCACGTGATCGTCTGCTGTAGGCTATAGGCTAGCGTACAGTAAGACATTGAGTTTATTCTATTAGGTTGTTAGTTTAGATTACTGTATTCACTGGTTGCGTACGATAGTACAGTAGTACATTAGGCTGATTGCTGTTACTGCGTACGGTAGAAGGGACATTTGTTTTGCCGTACCATACACAGTATCATTAGGCTGTTAGGTTGGTGTACTGTTTTACTTACTGTACTGCATACAGTGGATGTACGGTAGTGCGTTTTTACTAATTGCGAATACAGCAGTTCCTTAGGCCTTAGGGCAAACAGTAATTAGTAAGTTTTTTGAAATTATTAGCTAGGTTTGCGAGAATTCAGTTTTCGGTCAAAATTATTTTGTAAAATTCTAGAGTTTTGTACCGGTATGTTAGGTAACCGCTTAGTTATTTTATACCATCTGGAGATACATGGCAAGACGGAACTTCTGAGTTTGGGGTTCGTGTGGGTCTGCGGGTTCGGTTTGCAATCAGCGAAGGGACTGAATCTTTGGACGCGGACGTGGAATCTCACAGCAAACAAGGTTAGTTGTTCTGTTGGCACCAGTGTGTTTGTGGAAGCAGTAAAAAATTATCGGTTGTTTAACTGCGAAGCTGAACTCAATTTATTAGTTAGGATATTTAGGTTTAGCCGGCCATGGTTTTGAATCGCTCAAGTTAGAGAGAGAGTTAGAGAGAGTCGCAACCCGAAGATGTAGCCACGCGCTAGTGGATACATAATAATATTTGAAATTAAAATTACGTTGATTAGAGCTATATATATATAAAATTAGAAATATTCGGGCGGCAAATATTTTGAATATTTTGTATTAGATTCAAAGTTATTTTGTGCTATACCGGTATTTAATGCTATATAATAGCTATATAATAATATTTTTGTTTAAATATTGTGCTAGTATTTGCTATAACTATATACCCCATTAAATTCACAATATTGCATTGCGAATTTATTTTGACATTTTGGACCAACTGATTATTTGACAAATAATTTGACCGTATTTCGGTTAAATTATAATTATATCTCGAACTTTTGCGAGATATTTTTGCCGGAAGGCAAAACATTATTAGACTATGAGTGTCTCAGACAAAGAGGCACTAGAGGACAGCTACGAGACGGCGGCTGGACCGCCGACTGACGATAGCGTCAATATTACTGTTGACGACAATGCCGACTATGACGACGCAGCGAGCGACGCTGACGTAAGTGAACAGGAGGACGAGACAGTGACTAGTGAGGAAGAACAACAACCTCAGGTAATAGTATTAGGATCCCCTACCGCTACTGTAAGGAAGGACTGTACGGCAGCCCGGACAGAGGTGAGTGATAGGGAGGGTAGTGTAGCAGAAGCGAGAGCCCGGAGCCCGGTTTCCAGACCTGTGGGTATGGTAAGTGCCGTGGTCCCGACGGCTGTAAGGAGTACCCGTAGTTCCCGAAATAATCCTTCAAGTCCACCGAGCGTAAGTCAGGTAAGTGATAGAGAGTTCGACACTGCGATGAAGAAGAAACTTCGCGCGCACGCCGGACATATAACCCGGACGGCGGACAAGGTAAGGAAGATGTTAGCTGACTCAGCGAACATCGGGAGGGTAGAGTTAGTAGAGGTTAGAAGAGGATATAACTCAGCGTTATTCAAGCAGACGGAGGAGCTTGCAGTCCTAGCGAAGAAGGCAGTAGAGTCTCAGTCGAGCGACGTAGCAACGAGGATTTACGACAGGGTTTTAGCAGCCTTGTTAGAGCACCGCGAGTTATCGGAGCGATTCCGACGAGTTAGGACGGAGAACTGGCTGCTATGGACATCACAAGCGCAGGCGACTCAAGTGAGTGACGCAGAGCTGAGAGAGTTAGTGGAGCGAGAAGAGATCCAAGACAAGGAGGAGCGCAGGTATCAAAGGGAAGTTACTAGCTGGCTGATGCAGAATGGAGTGGTGGTACCAGGTCAGGTGCTACCGACGACGGAGAACATCCAACAGAGGACGTTGACTCCACCCGATGATGCATCTAGAGACAGCGGCGATTCCCAGGTTAGTCACGCGCGAGGTAAGGTAATATGTGCTAGATCCCTTGTTTCGCACAACTCGGCGGAGGAGAGAAGACGCCGACTGGACGAACAGCAGGCGGAAGTTTTGCGTGCATCGGAAGCACGGAAGGAAGCCGAGCGGGAACGGGAGCGAACACGTAAGTTAGACGCAAAGTTGCGAGAGTTGGAAGAGAAAGGTAAGCGCGAGCAAGCGGAACGCGAACGCAAGGAACGCGAACTCCAGCTCGAACGCGAACAGAAGGAACGCGAACTCCAGCTCGAACGCGAACAGAAGGAACGCGAACTCCAGCTCGAACGCGAGCGCAAGGAGCGCGAACTTGAGCGCGAGAGGGAGCGACGGGCGTTGTATGAAGAGAAGGCGCGTGTGGAAGAAGAGGGCGCAGCGAGACGAGCAAGGGAGGAAGAAGAACGTAAACTGGCGCAGTTGGAAAGTGCGAGATTAAGTTTAGAGAGCGAAGAACGGACTAGGAAGGCGAACGAAATCGCCGAGAAGGGGATGCGAATGATCGAAGAATGTGGGGCGAGTGTAGGGACAGAGTTACGAGAACTGTTCGCACTGCAGAAGGCCGAACAGGAAGCGAGAACTCCGACTATACGCGAGTCGACGACGACCAGAATTCCTATACCCGGTCCAGCTATTACGAGTACACGGATCGCTAAACCGTTCTCTACATA